>RXPK01000076.1:811210-975144 GCA_004143645.1 Protaetia brevitarsis
AAGCTGATCTCAAATAGCGAAAATTTTCCGATTCGCTACGAAAAGATCTGTTAATCAGAGGTTACACTGTATATATTTATTCATTAAGATGTAATAGTCTTTAATGAACGGCTTTTTGCAGACCTCATTTAGTTTCCATAAAGTAATAGAAGTCAACAATTAATATTTACTAAACACTTAATTTCTTATTTCGGTTGTCATTGCTCGTATTTGGTGCAAAAATTTGACCAAACCATATAAATCAATATTCGACAATCATGTCATCCCCACTCCGATTACCAAGTTGCGACCTTAAAATTAATCGGCACTGTCTGAACTGTCGACACAGCCCGAAGGATTTATTTTCTACAAATTCGGGTGTGGTTTGCGTCCGGTAGATGATTTTGAAATTTCTTCAGTATATCGCCAAAGCTACTTTGCTTCTGTAAAAGGGCGAAACGTTGACCTACAAATGATATTTTCGTGTGTATCAATAATAAAGGAAAAGGAATCATCGCTTCTCATCACCTATGCAAATTCTTGGGCATCACCAAACGTTATAATATTAAAAGGACGTATATCGGATTTGTTTTCTTTTGAAAATCTGTTAGGGTCGGAACTTTTTCGATCTGGAAGTACTCCGGATCATTATGCAGAGCCAGCACACTATCATGACAGATGTCCGTTTTCCACGGTTACGTCTGTTCCTGGTATAAACGTAATCTTTTTGTGCATTTACGATTGATAAAGGGGAAGTGGTGGTATCGTCTCAAAGATTCGTAAGTTCAAAGGCAATATCCCATTTTAAGTTAACATGCATGTTATAAAATTTGATTTACTAAAACTAAATGAATAGATTGCAATTATTCACTTATAGACTTCAATATTTAATTTATATTGCAAATAAAATCTGGAGTGCGTGATAATGTTATTTAAATGTAGAAATCATCAAAATATGACTATCTCGTTTCATTATCATTTTAGTTAGCCTTTTTTGAAATGAAACATATCGACGATATCTTGGAGAAATATCCTATGAGATTATTCTAAAAGTTTGGCTGCAACAATTAAAGCCATTCCAGTTCCTGACTAAAATTTAAAATTATATCTTCACAATTTTCTTTTCGTTATAGTCTCTTCTAGTAGTAATAATAAAAATAAATATTGTAACTCGCGCCTATTTTTAAAACTGGAATTCCCAGCTGCGCCAGCAGATGGCACTTCCCGTATAACAGAAAAATCACATTAGATAGTGAAACTACCAGTAGAGGACGCTGTACTATGTTCATTGGTATGTAATCGAAGTTTTTAGTACAAACGCACTAGAACATTCAGGAAAAGATGTAGTCCAGAACCAGAGGCGCGAAATATAAACACGCGAAACGAACACAAGTTAGTCTCGCTGCGGATTTCTATTAGGCAAGTCCTATCGGGCGGTCTTATTGATAAGTTTCATTGGATAGTTCGGTAGGGACAGCCAATGTAGAAATAAGTAATGAAAATAAATAATGGATATGAATTGTGAATATAAATAAGTAGTATTTAAGTGAATTTAGTTTAATGAGTGTTATAGTAGTGTCCTAGTTAGTTAGTGTTTATAGTCGTGTTATTTTAATTAGACTTAAGTATGGAAATATTTACATTATTTTTTTCATATACAGTGATCGGCAGAAAGTGCGCAGCGCATAGAATCTTTTTTTTTTTGTTTTTGAGTTTAATAAATCTTTTTTAAATTATTTTGTTATTTTCAAATCACCTCTGCATGTATTTAAGCTAAAATAACGCTCATCGAATCTACCGAAGATTTAATTGTATATGAGGAAAGGTCAAAAATATAAAACTACGCCAAGAGTAAAGGATCTCAGTTTTTGGGTTTAGAAGATCCTTTCGTTGAGAAATGTTCTAAATTCAACGCTACATCCAAATATGAAGTTTCGCTTAATTTTAGCAAAAAAAAAATGAGTCTGGATATACTTTGTGAAAGAAAATCGTGGATACCATGTTGAACTAGTTAGTTTCATATATGTTAGAGTCTTGAAAAAGAAAACTTCAAAATGGGAATGATTTTTGCTGCACACCTTGTTTAATTATAACAGAGACTACTTTTCCATTGTTTTTTCCCAAAACTACCAAATGCTTCTCTTTTTTAAGAATTTATTCAAAAAATCCCTGGTCTCCAAGACCTCCAGACCAATCTCCAATGATATCTTTTTATTTTGGGCTACATGAAAAACAAAGTTTATAAATTTCGATAATTTGGAAATGTCGAACATTTAGAAAATGTAATTAGGTAATGTTTCGCAAAAATCAATTTTTTTAAGGAACATTGCTAGAGAATTTTGTATTTTTTTATTTTTTCATTTATTATTTTACATTTACGTTAATAAGTATGTGTTATTTTTTCTTTTACTTATGGTAAGCAATACTAAGATCAACATCAAAAGAAAGTCAAAGTTAAACTGATAGTGAGTCACAAAATTTCGATTGGATGTAATTATTTGGTTTCATTTGAAAACAAAAAAAGGGCAGCAAAAATAATTCCCATTTTGAATTTTTTTTTTAAGGATATAAAATTTTTGGAATTAATTAATTAAACATAGTATTCATGATTTCCTCTCACAAAGTATACAAAAAATAAGATGTGGGAGCTGTATGATCTCGATCAACTTTGTAGGTATACAGGGTTGTTGCAAAAGAACAAAAACCATTAAATCTCATTTCTTGCTAAGATTAAGTGAAATTTCATATTTAGACATAATGTTGAACTTGGAACAGTATTTCTTAAAAAAGGAATTTCTTAACCCAAAAACTGAGATAAGTACTTTACTTTCAGGGTAGTTTCATATTTTTGAGCTGCCCTCGTATATAACAAAATTTTCGGCAGATCTGATCCGTGTTATTTTATTTTAAAGACACACGGAGGTAATTTGCAAAAAAAAACAACTAAATTCAAAAACAAAAAATATCGATATGTGGCGCACTTTCTGCCGGTCGCAGGTAATATATATTACCTGTGTCGGTTATTTGAACTCACAATCAAAGAACGTTACAATATATATGAGAGGTTTCGTTTTTTTTTTTTGCTAAAGCTTCTTCTGTTACATTCGTATAAAAAATATAAAAATACTAAAATGGACGTGAAAGATATTGAAAACTTTTACCTCTAAAAAATTTAAACAAATTGTTAAATCTGGGCTGCATGCTGAATGTTTCTATACAGTCACAGATTTCTTTATCAATAGCTTTTAGTTTTCTTTGTCTTACCACATTGGAGTTTGTACTTAATGACTTTTTTGTAAGTTTTTGTGACGCATTTCATGCCTTGTCTTGAAAATAAAGTTTGCATTATTACTATTATTATTAGTATTATTAAAATAATTTTGCTGCTGTTGACAAAATCAGTATTTTTTATTTTCATATGAATTTAATCTTTTTTTTATATATATATATATAAAAATTGTATTGTAGACTGTGTATCAATTTTAGTTTTTCTATACATATAAAAAACATTATTAATTTCTTAGTAAAAATATTTTGAAAAACTGTTATTGCTTTATTTTTATATATACATACATGTATAAGTAATCAGGTTATGTTGATGCTTATTAAAAAAAAAATTAGTGATAAATTGAAAGTACCACTTAATACTTTAATTGTGAATAGAATACGTGACGAAAACAAAATTGTAATTTTCCAGACAGGCTTGAAAATGTTGCTAAGCTTCGGTAACGAAACAGCAAATTAAAAGACGAAAATAAGCTAAGTGTATTATCTCGAAACCTCAAAAAAAATCCATAAATTGAAGCAATCTTAAATTGTAGAAAAAAAATAAATTATTCAGTAATCGAAGGTTCTTTGGTCAAGGTCAACAAGAAAAAAAATAAATAAGGTTCTTTGTTTGCTGTTATGTTTAATAAGTTTAATAAGAGTTTTGCAAGTGTTGTACTCTAAAGCAAAATTGGGTTTTAATGGTGGTGGTAATTATTGACGTCATTTGGTCATTATTATATCTGCTATATTGGTTTCCTAATATTGTTTTGTTTAATTTTTGTGTTTTGTTTGTTTGTGCGTATTTTAATTGCTTAATTGCTTTTGATGCCTTATAGTTTAATAGTCTAAAAAAAATCATAGATCTTTCTATTCTAAAATTTGACTAAACACTTTTTAAGTGTGACCGTCAAACTTTCAAAACAAACCTCGAGAAATCACCTGAGCAGGAAATTTTTCTACGATATCCTTATTGAGAAACGAAAGCTCTTTCGTATTCTTTTCTAATATAAATTCATACAGCGACCAACTGCATACAATACAATTTTAAATTCATTGAAAAACCTCAGCAAATTACCTGCGATTTTTTTTTTTGATAGAATAAGAACGAAAAACGGGAATCGTACTCATGACATTTCTCAAAATAATTCCGCTTTGACAAGCAAATTTTCGACGTTTCTCATTTTGATTAATGAAAAGTTGAAATCATTGATGTTTATACCTATGGATAGCGTACGCCTTTTATTGATTAACTCATACATTAGAAAGAGAGAGAGGCACATTTCATTCACACATTACTGGCAGAATAATCTAAAATATATAGGGGATACCAAACAAATTTTGAAGATTATATACCTGTGGCGATGGTTTTTGAATGCCTATATTTTGTATAGGAACCATTCTTTTTGCCAATACTAGCTCTAGTCAATCATCTACATAGTTCTAGTTATGTGGGCGCTATCAATACATAAATAAATCCATGCCCCAATTTATTGTAAAAATTTCATACGCTATTCTTATTGAAGTTTTTAAATGAATAATCGATAAAATATAAATGCCCCAAATTACCATATACAACCTGATCCATATATGTCATTTCCTTTACTGCTTCATATGTTAATTGCCCTTTATGATTTTCTACCACTTCCAAAATTTCCTCTCTTAATTTATCCTGGATATTCTGATCGATTGCTAATTGATACAAGCTGAATGCTAAGTTAGTGGCAGAGGTCTCCAGTCCAGCTCCGAAGAAAATGAACGATTGCGCCAACATTTGCTCCGTGGTTAATCCATTAGTGTTTCCTCCATGCCCAGATCCCAATTCCAATAACAGCTGAATGAAATCGTTTCGCTTAACGTCGGTCGCTTTTCGATGATCGATCACTTCTTTAAACGCGTTGCTGAAAAAGTCTTCGACATCCTGGCGAAACATTTTCACGTGAAACACCTTTTTCACTTCCGGAAAGATGAATGTTATGAACATCCTGAAGGCGGCCGCGAAATTGAGATCGGTAATCAAACGGCTGTATTTCCGAAACTCCGAGTCGGGATATTTGAAAGTGTTACAATCTAAACCAAAGGCACATGAACCTATAATATCGGTGCTGTAGCAGCTTGTGATCTCTTTGACATCCCAAGGTTTATTTTGGGATGTTAGGACATTTGAGGTTGCTCGAACCATTTGCTTGCAGCTGAATCCATGATTTGTGTGTACCATCATTTTCATTTTACCGGAAGTAAAAGTAGGGTTAATTTAGCCCTCAACTCGCGCCATTTATCGTCTTCCATATTCAGCAAATTCGCACTTAGAGGTTCCTTTTCCTCATCTACGTAGTTCCCGTGGTTGACGAAATGATTAAAATCATTTGTCATTATTCTTTTTATAAGATCTGGATCCGTGAATATCAAAATCGGTTTATTCACTATGAAAATGCACCGAATCTATGTCCATTCGCCTTGAACTGATTGTGGGCTCTTGGAACATTCCTATTAGTCCCCTCTTCATCGTTATTGGATTTTCAAGTTCCCCATCGGAAATACTGGGTGCGATGTACGGTATTCTTTTTCTTCTCCAGTAAGAGAAAATCCATTTGAAATATAAAAACAAAGTGGTCACAGTTAAAACTACACCGACCACTAAATACTGCAAAATCATCGCGTTTGATATATTTATTACACAGATATGATGTACGTCTTCATCAAGCGTTGGTTACGATCAAACTAACCGGCGAGAATGTTTTTTGTTAGATTGTAAAACTCGTGTCCTTATATACTACTATCCTAATCATATTTAATCGCGAGTTGTGGCATTAAATTTTGGCTTAAATGAGTCGGATTCTTGCTTAGTTGTACCTTGTCGTTGGAATGCGAGTCATTGTCAAGTGTAGACTGTGTGGGTTACTAATTTGTAACGATGATGTTAGAGTTATAGTACTTATACGCAGTTGTTACATCACGTCGCAATTACATACATAATTTTATCAGTATCAGTATCTAATACGAGTCATCATTCAGTCATATTTATTGAGTATTTTATCGGCAAAGAAGCGAAATAATAATTTTGCAGACGATAATATCTATGTACTGACCAGTTTATTAATTTATTTTATTATTATATATATTATTATACCGGGTGTCCAGCCTAAGATGCAACTGTCCATAGCCGATTTATTATTGTTTTTTTGGAAAAATGTTTCAAATAAATGTTGCCTCGAATCATATTTTACACATTTTAAAATTAGTTTCAGTAATGGCGGACTTCCGGTTGTACCGGAAGTAGATACTAACTTTATTATTTTAAATGGAACACCCTGTATATTATTGTATTTTTGGATTCCTTGTTAAATTTAAATAACAATACTTTAGGCATACATTGGGGCTAACTTGTACCGTTTCCGAATTACATGACGTTTTTCGAAAGAAATGACATTTGGAATGTCTGCGGTGTTTGGAAATATCTCCGGAAATACGAAAGTTAGAAAGATGCCGTTTTCAGTTTTCGGTTAATCATGAAACAGCACACGTCTTTTATTTTAAAATTGTTGCGTTTACATTACAGAATTATTAAATAGGGCTCTGTAATTTTCTAACTCTAAAATCATAGATAACTTGATTTTTTTTAAATTGAATGGGTATAGCAATTTTTACATAAATGGATGTAAAATTTAATTTTCTTTCGACTTTATACGAGTGTCACTGTGTCTATTTCCAAAGGTTTTGGAGATATTCGCGATTTTTCAGCTTTTCTTGACAGATACGTATTGCGAAGCGCCGGCCACCTTCCCCTCGCATTTCACCAAGCTTGGGACTGGCTGCAATAATACTGGCATGCTTAGAAAGTGGCCAACAGAATACAATAAGATGACTAGGAACAAACAAAACTTGAAATTAAAAAAAAAGAAGCACAACATTGTGAAATTTTTCGAGAAAGTGATGTTTTCAGACGAAGCTACCTTCCACAAAAATGGATTTGTGAATCGTCACAATTGTGTTCTTATGACACACAAAATCCCATCGATTTATTGCAGCACACAGTCAGTACAGAAGGTCAGTGAACGTGTGGGCAGGTATCTTTAGACAACATATCATAGGCTTGTTCTTTCATAACCAACGCCTGATGGGTAGGGTTTATATGGAATTTCTTCAGAATAATTTGGGCGTTCTGTCAGAAAATATTCCGCTAGCTACTCGTCAGCTGATGTGGTTCCAACACGATGGTGTTCAATCTCCATCTCCCAATACTGTCGAATTTTGTCAGTTAATCAGTAGCGCCTAAAATGGATCGCATTTTGAACATTTAATGTAATATTGTTGTACAAATTCTTCGTATAATGACGGCACTAACATTTAAAGTGTAACCTGTTGCGAGCAAGACGCTCGACGTGTATGTACGCCATTGCTATGTTCATTTCCAACGCGCTTCAGTAAATTCTACATTTTTTTTTAATTTCAAGTTTTGTTTGTTTCCAGTCTTATTGTATTCTGTTGGCCACTTTCTAAGCATGCCAGTATTATTGCAGCCAGTCCCAAGCCTGGTGAAATGCGAGGGGAAAGTGGACGGCGCTTCGCAATACGTATCTATCAAGAAAAACTGAAAAATCGCGAATATCTCCAAAACCTTTGAAAATAGACACAGTGACACTCGTATAAAATTAAAAGAGAAAGGAAAGAAAGAAAGAAAATTAAAGAAGGAAGGAAAATTAAATTTTACATCCATTTATGTAAAAATTGCTATGCCATTAATTTAAAAAAATCAGTTATCTATGATTTTAGAGTGAAAAAATTACAGAGCCCTATTTAATAATTCTGTAATGAAACGCAACAATTTTAAATAAAAGACCGTGTGCTGTTTCATGAATTACCGAAAACTGAAAACCGCATTTTTCTAACGTTCGTATTTCCGGAGATATTTGCAAACACCGCAGACATTCCAAATGTCATTTTTTTCGAAAAACGTCATGTAATTCGGAAACGGTACAATTTAGCCCCAATGTATACCTAACGTATTGTTATTTAAATTTAACAAGGAATCCAAAAATACAATAATATACAGGGTGTTCCATTTAAAATAATAAAGTTAGTATCTACTTCCGGTACAACCGGAAGTCCGCCATTACTGAAACTAATTTTAGAATGTGTAAAATATGATTCGAGGCAACATTTATTTGAAACATTTTTCCAAAAAAACAATAATAAATCGGCTATGGACCGTTGCATCTTAGGCTGGACACCCGGTATAGTGTCTTCTTTCTTTCCTACTTCTAGTAGGAATTTGATTTTGAAACTTGCAGAGTACTCATGGCCGACTATGAACTATTTAGAGAAAATATTTTCAGCCTTATACCACTTTTGGTATACAGGTTGGCGATATCAACTTTCTTATTTTAAATGGAATATTGCAATTTTTATGAGTCCAGTGAATTGCCCCCATCATTTGTGATAAGTTTGTATTATGTATAGGATATTGTAGTTATCGCTCTCGTAGTCAACACCAATGACCGTGTACTTGCATCCACATTAGTAGAATATCTTAATGTCTAATAGCCTATGAAATATTAAATTTTATTGGAAAGAGTGGAAACGTCAAAATTTTGACAACATTGCAAATGTCTCTAAAACGATTACGCACGCTTATTTTATAGATTACGGGACAAAACAGTTATGTTATATTTCGAACCAACAAATCGATTATACAGTCATTACATGCATTGTATTATTATAAACTAGGACTAGTGAGCAGTCATTATTAAAAAATAAGTAGAAACATAAAAATTTATAAACTAATTGTAAAAGTAAAGTGTTTAGAAATAACATTACACAAGTGGATAGCTAGCCATAGTAGTGATTCCGCAATTATTTTCTTTACTTTGAGCCATATATATTTAAAAAATAAAATACTTAAATACATTTATACATATTAATAAATCTAACACAGAAAAATAATTTCGTATAACAACTAATTGTACATTATGAATTATAACGTAACAAATGTACATAGTACAAGTAACACAATTGTCAAAATATAATAAAATTAATGTATGAACTGTTGTTTGTATAACTATATAGGAATTTATTTATTTATTTTTTCATACACTTTATTTACTTTAACATTATGTTTTTACTTTCTATTTATTCCGAATACTTAAGACAGCTTGTTTGTTGTGAAAGGTCACGTAGACATAATCTGTGTAAGGATCATATCAATAATTTTTTTTTTTACCGTTCCTTAACGTATATTTATTTCGTTTTTTTGCTATAATTTTATTTGCTATTTGTTTAATGCATATACCCTCATATTTTCAGCCACATTGCTGTTGGAAATGTAAACAAACCACTAGTTATAGTAGTAAATTTTATACTAATATTTTAACTGTATCTCACATATATACATAATGGATTATTTATCGTGCTAATGCAAGGAGGTAATTACTTCGCTAATCAATATACACGTGAAAAATTCACAGGCTACAATTAAACATTTCAATTTTTCGAGGTTCTAACAACAAGTAAAATAAAAAAAGCACCTGCGATCTCTTAATTAGAGATATAAATTTTATAGCAACTTATTACAAAAACTGCGACCGTAAGATAATTGGATCCTTGGTTATAGTAAATACGCTGTTCGGGTATAATTCAACAACTTTTGGTGTACTTTCATGCGGCAATATCCTAAAATTCTTCAGGAGCATGGCCAAACCAACTTTGACTTCAAAAGCGCAAACCTCCGGCCTAAATAGTCGCAGGATTAGAATTAATAAAAGAGGAAATGAGTTTTTAGTCACCTATGCAAATCCTCGACCTTCACCAAATGGTAAAAATGTACATGGACGTATGTTAAGTTTGCCTTCCTTCGAGAATCTGTTGGGATCGAATTTTTCCGGATCTGGAAAGTATTCGGGGTCCCTTTGCAGTGCTAGCAAATTTACCATGACGGACGTCCCCTTTTCGATAGTAATTTCTGTTTCGGGGATTACGTAATCTTTTGTACATTTTCGATTAAATAATGGAATCGGTGGGTATTTCCTTAAAGACTCTGAAAATGCAATAAAAGTAGATACGATTGAAAAAGACATTACTAGTTACCATCTATGACTTGCTCTAGATATTTCATATCCAATACAGCTTCGTAAGTCAATTCCCCATTATGACGCTGTAATACTTCAAAAACTTCTCTCCTCAAGTTGTCCTGAATATCTTCATTTAGTGCTAATTCGTACAAGCAAAATGACAAATTAATAGCGACCGTTTCCAACCCAGCTGCAAAGAAAAGCAATGAGTGCGCCAACATTTCATCCATACTTAAGCTTTTCGCATTAATTCCACGCTCATTTTCCAGTTCCACCAGCAACTGAATGAAATCGTTGCGTTTAGAATTACCCGTTCTTCGCCGATTGATCACTTCCCGAAAGGCTTTCGTGAGAAACTCTCTGACATCCTTTTGAAAATAAGAGATTGAGAACAACGTCTGTAGTTCGGGAACGATAAAGGTTAGAAACATCCTTGCAGCAACCATAAAATTAGATGCAGTGATGCAACGACCGTACTTCTGGAATTCGGCCTCGGGATTTTTAAAGCTATTACAATCGATCCCAAAAACACAAGAACCTATGACGTCGGTACTGTAGCAACTCATCACTTCCTTAATATCTAGGGCCTCGTTTTGGGAACTCAAATTTCCGATATGCTCCACCATCTGCTTTGCAGAATTCATAATTTGGGAGTACATCATTTTCATTTTACCGGAACTGAATGTGGGAGCTAGTTTCACCCTCAGATTTCTCCATTTTTCGTTTTCTAAATTGAGCAAATTCGCACCCAAGGGATCTTTCTTCTCGTCTACGAAGAATCCATGATTTACGAAATGTTGAAAATCTGTCGTCGTTATAATTTTGATCAAATCTGGATCTGTGAAGATCAAGACGGGTTTGTGGAGGATGAAAATACCACCAAATCTCCGTCTTTGGGACCTAAATACTTTATGAGCATCTGATAACATGCCGAGGAACCCTTTTTTAACTGATAAGGGATTTTCCATATTTCCTAGTGGAATGGTAGGTGTGAGGTACGGTACGTCTTTTCTCTTCCAGTGGGAAAACCTCCACTTAAAACACAAAAACACGGTGGCAACAGCCAAAATTAAACCAATCAGTAGACACTCGAAAATCATGTTTTAACTGTTGCCCAAAAAAAAATCGTCTGACTATCCCTGTAGACGGGATGGAACTGAGCTTATAAATAACTCTCTTAAATCAGAACGACTTCTCTCACAAGAGTACACAACATATATGCAAATATAGACATAATATTTGCTCCTAAACAATCACTATCGTTATTGTTTTCCATTTACAAATTGTGAATAACACGTATGCATGTACCGATAACGAAATAATTCATTGTAAGTAGCTTAAATAAAAGTCTATGTAACACCATTCTCTTAAAATCCAATAATATGTATATCTTATTGTGAAAACAATTCTATTTGGCATTATGTTATCTAAATAAATTGTTCTGCTATACTAATTGTTATACTTTGTGTACAATGTTCGGCACTTTAAAAGTTATGAAAAGCAATCAGATATAATCTGCTCGTTCTATTGTGTTCTGTTCTTTGTTTAATGATACTTTAAGGAACCATGATAGTTTAATTGCGTTTTGACGTGCGTTAAAGCTCTTCCTTCTGTCTGAGTTTACAGTAACCTGTAAAGTCAGAAGTTATAGCAGTTCCTTGGTTCTGGCATGACTAGCTGTAATACACTCTTTCGCATGCACTAAACCAGAACTGTTGTTCCAGTACAGGAACCCTTTCTAGTTTGCCGAGAATTTGATCTGCTAGTTAGTTACCGTAGATGCTATGCCAATGGCAGGTAGGTTTTGGTTTCTGAAATTGCTCTGCACCACTCTTTCTGGCAAGGATGTCTGCTTCCTCATTTCGAAGAATAAGTGAATGCCCAGGTACCCAGATTAGGTATAGATTATCAGCCTCCCGCAAT
Organism: Protaetia brevitarsis; assembly: GCA_004143645.1. Taxonomy (NCBI): domain Eukaryota; kingdom Metazoa; phylum Arthropoda; class Insecta; order Coleoptera; family Scarabaeidae; genus Protaetia; species Protaetia brevitarsis. The sequence continues at coordinate 823,447 of RXPK01000076.1, forward strand.
GTGTTTGGGGTGTTTGTTTACAGCTCCAGATCAGTTTCGAGTTGCATTTATGCACCTCTAGTGCTTTTAGCACCGCCTGACTGTCGGTTAAGACTTTTCTTGATTTATGCGTGTAATTTTTATCCAAAATCTCTCTCGCACACATCTCAGTGGCATAGATATCAGTCTGAAAGATCGTTGTTTGTGTCCAAGGTTCTAATATCTTCCGACTCTTAGATTGCGACATCATATTCTGCGCTTACACCTTGCTCAGTTTTTGAGCCGTCCCTAAGCCAGCAGGTGTCTGCTTGCGTCATTGTTCTTTCGCTGCATCTCCATTCCTCTCTGTTTGGCAAGGAGGTATTGAAATATATATCAATCATTGGTCAAGTACACATTATGTCCGAGGACATTCCCAGATTTCCGTCGGAAGCAACCGATTCCAGCAGCTTGTTGGTTGCACAGATATGACTATATCGCGATTGATTCGCTCTTTGCCATAGGAAGAATGCAGTTAATCTGGCCTCCTTTCCTACAACAATGTGCAAGGGTGATAGATACGAGCAGAACTGCTGGCGCCAATGACGGGAAAGAAGACATTGCTCCTGTGATTGCCACACTTGCGATCCTTTACCACCTAGCAAATCACAGACTAACATTAACCTCTAAAAATCTAGTCTGTATGGGTATTAAAATATATAATAATCTCTCTCTTCAATTAAAGGCTTTGCCTCTCCATACTTTTAAAACTATGTTAAAGCGTAAGTTACTAAACACACCTCATTATAGTTTATATGACTTCTTTAATAAAATTGTAATTTAAGTTAGTAATTGTAAATAGTAACTAGGGTGGCGAACTTTGTCACTTAGTTAGTCATTTTATTTTCTCTTTATTGTTTTTTCTTTTTGTTTTGACATTTTCTGTTATGTACTGCGTACTTCTTTGAAATTAAGTACTTACTTACTTACTTACTCTGTATGAATGTAAGTTTTGTTGCGCCTCTTGGGACCAAGCTATTGTTTCATAGGTTGTGGTTAGGCGTACTACCTTCACATACAGTCAATGGTCTAGCTTTAGAGATAGCCTCCGTGATTTCCCATATACATAGTCTCGCTTTGTGGGTGATCCTTTCCAGATGCGAATTCCAGGAAAACGCTTTATCAAATAAAACGCCTAGATATTTTACATTATCCGCAAATGTAAGCTTTACACCTTGAATAGTAGGTGGGGTCAAATGTACCAGTCTCTTCCTCCTGGTGAACAGTATTACCGTGGTTTTGTTTGGGTTAATGTTGAGATTTTCCCTGCTGCCCCAACTACAAGTGGCGATAATCATCCTGTTGAAAGGCTACACAAGAATTCCTGCTCTCCCGATCCTGGTAATACTATTACGATATCTTCCGCATAGGCCCCAACCGCTTCAATGGTAGCTAGTAGGTCGTCCATCAGTAGTGACCAAAACAGTGGAGATAAAATCACCTCTGCGAACACCCTCTTCTCTGCCTGAACTTGACTACCTCTTCGCTTAGAGTCGTTATTATATTCCTGTTTGTAACCGTAACGGCGATCCAATTTGCTAAGAACGGTTCTACGTCTCGTGTTTTAACCTCTTTCCATTATTAAATTCTCCCCCTATGCCTACAAATGCTGCCATTACTATTTCTTCGGGTTCGAGAGAATTCGAAATCCTAGACACTAGATTGTGATGTGATTGTGAAGGAGCCTATGTGGAAGGAATACTTCCCTGATATGACCATCTAATACTTTCTGCAATGTCTTTCAAGAGAAATGACATCAGGAAGATTGGAAGAGGGTTTCGATTGTTGGAATAGTAACCAAATCACCAGGGTCTTGAAATTCGGATGCTCTTTGATGGTCAACCGGTATTTTAGGTGCTAAAATCTTACCAGCTAACTTCCACAGTGGTTTGGATATGTATGGAAAACCTAAGAGCCCTGGTTAGACACAACAATGTTACTTTGGTATGGTTGTCGAGGTGGTCAATAATTACATCTGCGATACGTGATGAAATAGCTGAGTAGATTGTAAGAAAACACTGGTTTTACTGAAACAATGTTGATGAGGGTATTATAGACGCAGCAAATGGGATGATAGATTAGATTAGGTTATTTATCTATTTGTGATCCTCTTTTTTTTTCCTAGAAGACGCTCTTTAATTTTGCCCCCTCAATTAGGCTTATCATCTTTGGGAGAGACTTCTTTGCGCAGCTGTTAGTTGTGGGGTTCTCCACGCCCATCATTACAAACCTTGTCCTCGGCAGGCCTTTACATTGGCACAGCATATGCAATGGTATTTCTTCCTCCTCTTCGCAGAATCTGCAGGTGCGTCATCTATCAAGCCTATATTGTACATGTGCCTGTTTCGTCTACAGTTACCGGTTAGCAGACCTACTTGTTGAGTCAAGAGGAATGAAGTTCTTGAGGTAGAGGGTTTATTTTCTTTAGTTGTTGTATGGCTTTAGGTCTGGAGTGTCCACCGCAGATGCTGTTTATGATTTCTTATATCATATATTCCAGAATATTAATAATAAACAAATGATTGCCACTATATTCTGCGACCTATCTAAAACTTTCAATTTTGTTTCCCACTCTATTCTTCTTTGCAAACTTGAAAGGTATGGCTTTAGCGGTAAAGTTAATGATTGGTTTCGCTCATACTTATCTGATCGCCGTCAATATGTGAGGCTGAAAGTCGGTAACGATTTCGTTAATTCAAAAGTTAGTGTTGTGTGTGGTGTGCCGCAGGGCTCGGTGCTGGGGCCAACGTTGTTTTTAATATTTATTAATGACCTGGCAGATGTTGCCCCCCAATCACACACGGTTCTTTTCGCTGACGATACTTCTCTTATGTAACATGCCTCTAATCATGAGCATGTGGAGAACTTAGTAAATACTGACTTTTCTAAAGTCAGCGACTGGTTTGATGCGAATAAGATTATCCTTAACTCTAATAAAGCCATTATTACTTTATATACATCAACTTAATATAAACATATTTATTAATAACTGTCTCCTTTAGCCCTCATATAGTAAATACTGCCAATTGCTCAGTACATGGGTTTCTATTTCTTCCATAAGCGTCCTTCCTTCATAGTAGATTCTCCTGATTTAAAAGCATTTCGTCATAAATTGAAGGCTGTGTTGCTGGAGCAAGCATTTTACTCATTTGACGAATTTATTAATTATAAATTTTTGAGTCGTTTCCTCGTTGTGAACGATATTTGTGAAGATATTGGTCTATGTGTATCTTTTGTGTATGCTTTTGCATTTTTTATTCAATTGATATGATTATAATTATTATTAGCATTTAATTAGTATACTTTTGAATGTCAAACAACAAACTGTTGAATGATAAATACAATACAATAAGAAAACAACAACACTTGAATGCGGATATGATAACCCTCCACCGAACACGGCTTAAAGCGGCAACAAATAGCTGTCTAATTGTATTTACACATAATGAAGGTATCTAAAGATTTGCCTGTATGTAGACTATGTAAATAGGAGAAAAATGCAGCCTCTCATATTTTTGCTGAGTGTGGTGCATTAAATAGTGGCGATTGACACCACTGGAGGCAATTGGAATTCACTGACAAATCTGCCGAAAAAGAATTTAATTTAACTCATTCTGTACAAAATCATACAAAAGACCTACGTGTATTATACTTGCGTAAGATGGCCTTATAACCTTTCTTAACTAAGATAGACAACATTATATATTTTTAACAAAAGGATTTTCCGACAGAATTTGCAACGTTGTAGAATTTTGTTATAAAGGCAAAAAAAATTACTTAACATTATATATTTCAATTGGGCTGTTGATAATGGATAGCCTTGTGATTAGCAAGTCGCAATAATTTTGAATTTAAAATTTAGCAAACCAAAGTGGTTATTAGAATATGATATTTAATATGCAAATAATATTTTCCAATAAATTATTATTATTAAAACTTCTTTTATTATACGAACGACTAAATTGTAAGATAGATATAAATAGCGTTGACGCAAAAGTCACAAATAATGCAAAAAAATCTAGAAGAAGCACTTTTCATCAGTATTTGTCATGTCTGTCGGTCACAATAAAATATTGATAATATTATCAATTTGAGAAACGGCATTAAATAACAAACAATTTTGCGTCATTTGTATTATATTAAAAAACTGAAACCACGATTAAATTAGCTCTAAATAACGAGGCATACGGGTCAGTTAAAAATAAGTTGAATTTTGTTTTCAAGACATTGTGGGACGTAAAAAACGCTGGCTTTTTATCACAGTGTCTGTGGTAGCAAAGTTTCTCTTCGCTGTTTATGTCACCTTATGTTTATTACTTCAGCTAGAAAAATTATTATTTTGGCTTGAAATCTTATTTTGTCAGTAATTCTTTCATTAGTTTCCATGCGATTTCTAAGTCAATATTTTAATTTTTTTCCTAAAACGCCAATATTCACAATATGAGTAGATAACTGAAGGAAATATTGAAATCGTCGCATATGAAACAGAATAAAAATATTTTTACCCAGATTATCAAGTCTTTAGCTATTGTTAACCATACATGAGATTACAAATACAAAGTTTCAAGCCGATTAGCCAAATGAAGATAAAAGATATATCGTCCAAAAAATATAACCACTAAAAATTGTCAGAATGAGATCAAATCACTTTTCCGATTTATTTAAAATTTTGTCATGTCATACGTAGTCTCTAGAAACATAATTATCATACACATGAAATTTAATGTTTGAAATTTAAATTGTTCAACGCAAAGAGGGTAAACAAATTAATTGGAGATTTTGAAACGTAGTGATTTGTAGTTATTGTTTTTCTTTTCAAACAACTTGAAATATCAGCCTACACAAATCATTTAATTATTTTCACGCCTGCCTCATTCCAAAGATAATAGAATTTTCTACAAATTTATTGCCCAAAGAATAAAAAAAAATGCACGCCAACACCTAAGATTACGGAAAAAAACAACTAAATTTGTTTAAGTATAACCCCATTAAATTATATAGTATGCTGCCTAATTCCTGGAAAGATGTAGGTAATAACAAATGTCAAAATACAACAAATTTCACTCAAAATCAAGTCCTTAACCTTAGATAAAAAAAAACATAAAATTAGTATTATTTCGACACATGGATAAATAAATAAATAAGACTTTTCAAAAATATATTATGAGAGATTATCTAGAAACAATCATTTATAAAATATTTTTCTTAACAACATTTTAACCATTAAATTGTATTTAATACCAGCAAACATATCACACATAATCTGTGATAAATAATACTGTGTAAAATACCAGTTTTCATTGCGTATATTTTGCTTAATCTCTCTATTGTAATTCACCATCAATTTAAAATAGATTCAGTGAGATAAGATGTATGTAATTTAAATTTATGTTAAATAAAGTTGCCGATTCTGACTTTATGACTGTTCCTTGTAACATCATTCCCTTAAATTGCTTTCCCGCCAATTTGTTTACTTCATTTTGAGGTTAGTTTACTGATTTTAACATGTAACATCCACGTTTCATTTTATTAATTTTAAATAGTTTTTTAAATTGTTTATTTAAATTTCGATTACTGTAATTAAGTGTAATTGATGAACTTCTCCGGTTGCTTCAATGGATATATCTTATAAACTCTACTTAATAAGTTTAAGTAATTTATTAATATTAATAGACTATGTATGTATGATTCGAATTTTTTGTAGCTACTCTCGATAAAGCGGAAAAACAATGTGCGAAATATAGAGAATTTTAACAAATGAGTTGCTGATTTGCCATATAGACACACCGCATACCTGATTATTTTCATTCTTTCCCTACGTTGCACACTGGTTCAGAACGCGAAAAACGCGATCGAAATTGTTTACTCTTTAGTTTTAACAAATTTTACATTAAAAGTTGAGTAAGCTTATGTTTTTGGGTACGCTGAATCTGAAATTATGCATAAAAAATCCGTATTTCTAAAACCTACCCTAAAATACAACCCTTAAATGCGAAAAATTGATATCACTTAATACAAGTACGAAGAATATTTTTTATACAAATTATACAGTTTAGTTTGCAAATTCCAAGTATTTGTTTGTCAAAAGCACCCCTTAATGCATTGAATTTGACATGTTTAGTAGTTTGTACTTGGTTAATAAAAAAAAACCTTAAAAAAATTAAATCTTTTTGCTTCAGCAAAATGTTTTTATGCATGAAACCAAAAATTGAAAAGAAACAATTACATTTTATATTTTGTGAATAATTAATCAGAATCGGAAAAATATTCAGATGATATATCCAGTGTCGTATCATCTTCCCTAATAACATTTACTAACTCAATCATTTTGCCGTTTTCTAGAATCAGTTAAATGTTGTAAACTCAAATATGGATCAGAACTTAATATTAATCGACAAAACAAGTCCTCATTTATATGCTCCCTTGATGATTTTCTCGTAAAATGTGTACGAAATTTTTTCACATGTTTGTTTTTTGTTTCCTGTGCTTCTTTTGACAATTCACCAATGGGTAAAATTGCGTTATTAATGACCGAAGTTCCATGAAACAAAATTTTATGTACTGAAGTAGGCATATAATATCAATTGTACAATTCAACGTATTTTTATGCTGTATCTAAAAATCTAAAGGTGTCATGGCATTTTGTTCTTGTTTGGGACTCCTGCATTTTTCCATTATACGTTTGCCTCTAGTTGGTGTAGTTGAAGTACTTTCAATTATCAAATCGGTAGTACTTTTATCTCGACTTTCTCGTACTTTCATTGCAGTAGCATGCACAAGTTCTTCCACGGAAGTACTTTCTCTGAGCTCCTCGGTTTTACGCCTTTTTATAGCAACAGAACTTTAAGTAAAACTCTTTGAACGACGACCTCGAATGCCCGAAGTTGATGGTCGATCGCAGTAAACAGATTCAGGAAAAATATTTTTTTCTTGTAGCCAAACATTATGCTTTTTTCATAAAAGCACATGATGTTCTATTGGACGATTTCCAATATTAAAAATATCTTGAAAAAAACATGTGTTCAAGCCAATACAAAATATTTTTACTTGATTTATCTTCTTCGGCAAGCCCGTATGTATCAAGTATAAACCGATACATTGCTCGTTTTTTACTTTCAGTTGATTTATCGTCGAAATACCAATCGACTTATTTTCTTCGCGTCCATTATGTTACAACTTTTCAAAAAAACTATTGCCACAAAAACACAATCTTTTACAACCACTCTAACGCCAGAAATTTCGAAAATAGCACCTAGAATTATCTGCATAAAGTTTCGAGTCAAAGTTGAGTTTCAACTGATCGGGTACCAAGTGTGGTTTTCTTTTATATGTTCTGAATAGGCAAGTATTGGCAGCCAATTTTCTTGAATTTACAAAGCCAAATAGCTAATTTACCCATAAACGAGGTAATTACCGTGTGGTTGTGTAGAACTAAACTTAATCCCTACTTAAGGCAATTTTTTATAATCCGATTACCTGTTACAAACAATTAATATTCTTGTACCAGGTAAACATTATCCAATAATAAGTAATCCGACTTAATAATACACTTAGCAATGTATAACAATATTATAATGACATGTATAAATAAGCGCATTTGCTTGTGGTACAGTCTTTTTAATTACACCCTAATTTCTATACGTAGAAACGTCTCAATTTTACTGAACTTTGAAAGCAAATATAGAAAAACTTATGTAAATAAGATGCATATTATTTACATCATCAAATAGAGCAACTATCCAAGATTAAATTACTGCAATTTTAACTTTGTAGGAAAAAGTTGAAGATATGATTTTCGATCGCATTTTTCCCGTTCTGAACCATTGTGCGTTGCACGGTCGAATACTTCCCTTCAAATTAATAATAATAATAATGTATATATTGCCATGAATTCTGCGGGAACATTGACAGTATCACAAATATACAAAAGAAAAGAGTGAGTGTATGATATATCATAAAAAAAAAAATACAATACAAAGAAATAAATACATGGTGTATAAATAAAATCACATAAAATAAGTTAACAGTATAAAATGATATACATGTACAACTGAATTAATTGCATGCAAATTAAATGATATTACTGGCTACATAGGGTAACTAGCGATTTAGGAACTCACCAACAGAATAAATTTATTAATTAGTTCTCAGATAGGACATTAACCCGCTTTTAAATCTCGTAAAAGAAAGACATTCTTTTATTATTGGAGGCAAGGGATTATGGAAAGTTATTGCCCAATATTTGGGACTTGTTTTGATACATATTAGGTTTGGTATGAATGAAATATTCGGTTCTATATATCATACAATAAACATTCGTAAATATATACATTATAAAAGTTGAGACTTTAGCATTATTGGTTTTATAGGCATCGTTATAAAAGATTTCGGATCTAAAGTTATGGATTTAGGGGTGTCTTTGTCTGGTAGAATCTTGAAGTTCTTTAAAAGCATTGCTAAACCAATCTTGTTTTGTAACACGGCAAATCGTTGGCCTACAAGAGAAAATATTAAAATCTATTTGTTCTTTGCAAGACAAATCCTACCTATGCAAACTCTGGGTCCATCACCAAACGGTAAAAATGTAAATGGCCGTATATTGGGTTTGTTTTCTTTAGAAAACCTATCTGGATCGAATTTATCTGGATCAGGAAAGTATTCTGGATCCTTTTGCAGGGCCATAATATTGATCATCACTGATGTGTCTTTCTCTATTTTAACGTCCGTTCCTGGTATTATATAATCCATATTGCAATTGCGTTTGAGAAATGCAAATGGTGGATATAATCTTAAACTTTCTAAAAAGGCAATAAAAGAATTGAATTTCTAATGATTAAAACGATAAAAGTGAAATTAATTACCATTTACAACTTGGTCCAAATACTTCAAGTGCATCAAAGCTTCATAAGTTAATTGTCCATTATTGCGTTCCACAACCTCAGAAATTTCACTACGCAGCTTTTCCTGAAGATCTTCATGGATAGATAACTCGTATAAAGCCATTGCTAAATTAGTAGAGGACGACTCAAAACCAGCCCCGAAGAAGATGACAGACTGCGCTAGCATTTCTTCCATTGTCAACCCGATTGTGTTCCCATTATGGCCAGCTGATAATTCCAACAGTATCTGTACAAAATCGTTGCGTTTATAGTCAGTTGTCCTTCTGCGTTCCAGAACTTCTTTGAAGGCATTAGTAAAGAATTCCTCAACATCCCGTCTAAGCGTTTTTATAGGAAAAATTTTCTTAGCCTCTGGAAGGATGAATGTTACGAACATCCTCAGAAGCGCTGGAAAGTTACCTCGGTAATCAACCGCCCGTACTTTCGAAATTCTGCATCGGGGTTCTTAAAGCTGTTACATTCCAAACCGAAAACGCAGGAACCTATGATATCTATACTATAACAGCTCGTGATCTCTTTAATATCTAATATCTTATTTTGCGAGCTCAGGTTTCGGATATGCTCTACCATTTGTTCCGCAGAAGACATGATTTGTTGGTACATAAATTTCATCTTGCCAGAAGTGAACGTCGGAGTTAACTTAGACCTCAAATTCTTCCATTTCTCATCTTCTAAGTTGAGCAAATTCGCACTTAGGGGTTCTCTCTTCTCGTCTACAAAGTTCCCATGGTTCATGAAATGTTGAAAATCTGTCGACAGTATTCGTTTGATCAAATCTGGATCGATTACAAGCAAAATTGGCTTGTGTATCATGAAAACTCCGCCGAATGTTTTTCCTTTGGATTTAAATTCTTTATAGGCATCGTTTAGCGAACCGTTGAACCCTTTCTTCACAGACAAATTCCCCGTGGGAAAACTGGGAGATATGTACGATACACCCCTTCTTTTCCAGAATGTGTAACACCATTTGAAGTATAAAAACACAGTTGTCACCACACCAGCCAGTAAATATTGCACAAACATTCTCGCCTATCAGCGTAAGTGAAGTCATCACTTGACTGTCTGTAAGTGTGATAATCAAACAAATTCCGTTGAATACTTATTTATAATTATACGCAATTCCGCTAGGTTGCGTAACATAGTTATTCACAAGCGTTTGATAAAGCGATCAATGACGCGCAAGATTGTTTGAAGGCAAGTTTTATTTTTACAATTACGGACAGTTGTTTGATTTGTAATACATGTAAACATCCGATATGATGTTATATACATAGTTATATGTATGAAGCGCGCATTTTCGTTGGGCTGATTACAGCTTTAAATATTTTACACTCTGTTGATAAATTTACTCTAATGGTGGATTATTAGACTCGTTGTTAGACATATCGTTCCAAAAATTACCTGTGAAGGCAAATAGATAGATAAATTATTTAGCCAGTGTTGTAGTAGTGCGTAGAACTTGTCAATATAAACAAATAAAATATAACACATAATCACACAAATAAATTATAAATAACAAGTACACGTATAAAGTACACGTAAGTCAAACAAATATAAACATAAAAGCAAATTAATAAATTACTATAAAAATTAAAATCGTTTTAGGTTAAATATCATAGAAAGAGTGTCTAAAGTAATCGTTGAGTGAGTATATAACCTTCTTCGTTAACTTTTGGCGAAGTATTTTCTTAAATATGGTAGAGTTTAAGCCCTTCATTTTTGTAGGTAAGTGATTATAGATTTTAATAATTTGAATAACGACATTTTCACCAATATTTTTGTAGTTTGGGGAGGAGTCAGGTGACCGCCGTGCGTGCTGTATTGTATTAGTTCGTGAATAGTTGGTAATTATCATATACGAATGTCGAACTCTTGTATATATTGTAATGTTACTCTCTCTCAGGGTGTATTTAATTTTGTGTGTTTAATCCGGTTGTCTAAAACATGCGTTTGATTCCACAATTATCAACATCCAACATTTTGATATAATAATAATAAAAAATATTAATTAATGTTGAATATTTATGATTTATATATAATTTATACTATTTTATTTACAATTTCTTGACAAAACCCAATTTCAATCCCAACTAGCTCAAATTTTATATATGGTGTGTGTATGTAAATAGATAAATTTTGCAATCAAATAAAAACAAATACCGACCTTGAATCATATCTTCTTCAACAGCTCCTCCTCAATCTTTGTACCTTAGCTTCAAATCAACCTTTGAATAATATTTCTTCGAATAGTATTTCTTGAGATGATAATTCTATCAACTTGCGTTTAATATTTCTTTATATTATATGTTCTTAATTTCTAGAACTTTTATTTTATCTTTTCCAAATCAATCAATCATTTTTCCCTAACTAATCAATAATAATCACTTTTTGCCACACACCATGTGCACCAGAACACACATATACGATGAATTGCACACAGCCTCCCAAACATCATATTTTAACTTGACAATTTTAAGTGACTTTGAAATTTTGAAATATCAACATTTATGAAGTGTTATATGTTTTGTTTGTATTAAATTAAACATTAATTTCGTTTATAAAATAATATAAATTATATATTTTAAGTTTATGCAAATACTAAAATCCTATAATAAGTAAATACATAATGAATTCCAATAACATTGCAATATATATACATACAGGCTGATTCAAATTAAATGCGCACCATTGCTATCTTTGTTATTATTGATTCTAGAAAGTAGCTTAAATTAGCAAAGTATTAGGGTTTTTAACGCTGATTAATATGCAATATACGAAAAAAACAATTGGATGACGCATTTCCAAGAAATTTTGACATTTATATCTTTTTTAAATTGAACGCTTTGTATATTGTTAAAAAATTAAAGATATTTTAATTTATGATGCAAAAGTATCAATACGATATTGTCTTAAAACAAATAATAAAGAAGTTATGATGGTTTTTAATTTGTAAAATGTGGAGTAGTATAAAGAATCAACTTTTAACAAAACAGATACATATTTTTGTGGTAGATGTTTATTTTAACATATTACATCTTAAAATAGAGTCGTTGAAATTAAATTGAAAAGGAAAAAGTAATTGCATAATTTATAAATACTGCTCAAAGGTATCACCTTCATTCTCAATACATTTTCGTGCCCGCTTGAGTACACTCTGGGTAATTCTTAAGATTGTCCTTCCATCCAATTGGCGGAAAACTCCACTAACCATATTTTGCAATTCGTTCACGTTGTTGTATCGGGTTCTATATATCTAATATTTTATATATTCCCAAAGAAAATAGTCTAAAGGTGAAAAGTCTGGAGAGCGTGCTGGCCATCAAATTGGCCCATTTGTACCAATCCACTTATCGGCAAAGATGATGTCCAGATAATTGTGAACTATGCGGCAGTTACGTGCCAGTCCTGTTGAAAGTACAAATTTCGGAGTATCAGGTAATTGGCGTTATCAAGGAAATCCTCGAGAACGGTATGAATAAATTCCAGATATCTCTCTCCTGTAATTGTACCATGAAAACGACCATAAACCGATTAATCCGCACCATACATTAAAACTAAATCGAACTTGTGCAGCATGTGGACGCATTATTAATAAATTTTCTCGCGACCAGTAGTGTTCATTCTTCTTATTAAACATTACTCTACTGGAGAAATTTTATACTATAGAATATATATAAAGATTTAGTTTCACAAAAAATAAATAATGTGAACTCTTGCAAATATATGTATTTCTTCTTTCACTTAATCAAACATTATTTTACCAGAATGGTGTTTTTTATTACTATAAGCTGTTCAGATATATTTGCAATAAAATCAGAATAAAAAACGCATAAATTTGCGGATATTTCTAATCTATTTTCCTACTTCCTTTAAAATATAAATTACTCCGAGTTCCCGGCAACAGTTTTACAAGATGGCACCTAGGCTTGAAGGTCACTGATAACGGACCACAAAAGAAAAAATGATTTTGCGAGCTCGTCCTTGCTGATTGTATACTGTGGTGGCGTGGGACACTTCTGGATGAACCAACACATCTTTGCTGGTTGCAACGAATCGATCGATTTTTTTAAATGTTATTTTGATTGTAATTGTGATTACATGAATCGTATAATAAAAGAAAGTTTAAAAAGAAAAAAGGATTTCCTTTATTAAAACACCTGACCACACACTGACACTTCGAAACTGTGCTCCTTCACTTCGATACATAGCATCCATTACGGTTCAAATATTCAACACTAACTAATTTGTATTGGATTAATAATCAATAATCTAAATTGGAATCGCACAATGTGTAAGTATCCACAGCTTGTCAAGTACTGAATAAAATACGGTTTCGCATCCTTGAATAGCATTCCAATTGCGAATAAATAAATGTATCGAAATGAAGGGGCACAGTTTCGAACACATGGCTTTTTAAAATGTTAGTTTATGTTAAAATAAAAAAAAACACAAAATCATGTTCGCTTGCTTCACTTTTTTGTGTATTTTTTCTAGACGTTCACAATCATGTTCTTTTGCGATTACAGCGCAATCTGTTACGAATCGAAAAAAAAGTTTCAAACAAAAACTACATACTTGATGGCGTAGAATCCGAATCATAGATAAACTAGTTACTATAGATAGGTATGTTGCATATACTGTTTTGAAGCAGTAATGAGCCATCTGTAGGTGTGTTATCAAAGCTTATTAAAAACCGCGCGCTTATTTAAACGGTATACTAAAGCATGCTGTTAGTTAAAAAAATTAATCATCAGGCAGGGAGTCTATGTTGCGTATGAGAAATTGCATTCATAGACTCATAGACTCCCTGGTGATGATGACGAATATCATATACACTATCGTGAAAAGTTTGTTTTCTGTATACTTTCAAGGCTACTAATCATGTGTTAATGGCCGTTTGCACCGACACGTTAAGCTTGGTTTAATTTTAAGTGACGCTTAGATTATAATTTATGACGTTCACTATATGCATGAGACATGAACTATCACCTTCAAACTACCGCTTAAAATTAAACCAGGCTTAACATGGCGATGCAAATGGGGCTAAGACAAATGACAATAGACGCCACCGACAATACACACGTTAAATATTGGGCAACCGTCGGTAAGATTGGCTCTCTTGCTTATCCACGACGCACGCGTCATGTGTCATTTGCCATCTATTGGTGTGTTATCGAAATAAAAATACAATATCAGTAGCTGCTATTAAACATAACCACCCATGATCCGAATATGCAAAACAAAATGGGGGTTCCCATTTAAGATTTCAAAGTTGACCTCTCTCCCATTCTGGGAGGGAGGGGTGAGGTGGGGGATCGAGTTCGGCACCATTCAGTGAGCCCCCTACATTAAAACAAATTTTATTACGATCTTTTTTTGATGTGATGCAGTTTTAGAGATATTCCGTTGTCTTAAGAAAAAAACTCACCTGTATAAAAGGATTTTATTTCAATTAATTTTTTTTTTAAACTTGCCCGGCATTTAGATTAATGCAAAAATTTGAATGTCAAATATCATTTTGTAGATTACGCTAATTCAAATTAGTAGAGTCGTCTATTATGCAACAGTTAAACTAAGTTCGACTATAAGAATCGACACTTTCGGTGTAATAATTATCGATAACACTGCGTAGGCTTTCACGGCCGGTGTAACTATAACTAACAGCTTCTTGCGGGTTTCGCCGTGTGTCAATAATTGACACACGGCGAAACCGCTAAGAAACGTTTAGTAATTATCGTAGTTTGAGATTTCGTATAATAAACCATACCAGAACCATTTTAATTTTTGTTTTTTACTAACGCTATTTTATAAATAAATTATATTTTATAAGTCGATAAAGGCAAATTGCAATGGTCAAAACGTCGCATATTGAATAGAATAAACATATTTCCGACCGAGATTATTCGAGTTTTGGCTATTGTCAATTACCCTTTGTGAGATTACCAATATAATATTTTAAACCTGTTAGCCAAGAGAAAATAAAAGATATACCGTCTTACAAAATAATGAGAATAAGTTCAAAGCAGTTTTGCTTCTTTTTTTAATTTTCTTTATTGGTAACATAGAATTGGTATTACATACATACATATATACATACTATGTATGGCGAGATTAAATATATTTTGCTCTATACACATAATTTGTTATTATACAGCAAATATCTCCACAATCACACAATAAACATACGTAAATACACACACTATAAAAGTTGGGTCCTTAGCATTACTGGCTTTGTGGGTACCGTTGTCAAAGATTTTGGGTCCAAAGTTATGGATTTAGGGGTGTCTTTGTCAGGCAGTATCTTGAAGTTCTTTAGAAGTATTGCTAAACCAATCTTGTTCTGTAAGATGGCAAACCGTTGTCCTACAAGAGAAAATATTAGAATTTATTAGTCCTTCGCAAGATTACTCGTACCTATGCAAATTCTGGGCCCATCACCAAACGGTAAAAATGTAAACGGACGGATACTGGGTTTATTTTCCTTCGAAAACCTATCTGGATCAAATTTTCTGGATCAGGAAAGTATTCTGGATCCTTATGCAGGGCCATAATATTGATCATCACTGATGTACCTTTCTCTATTTTAGCGTCCGTTCCTGGTATTATATAATCCATATTGCATATGCGATTAAGAAATGGTAGTGGTGGATATAATCTTAGACTTTCTAAAAAGGTAATAAGGGAATTGAATTTGTAATGATTAAAATCATAAAAGTTAAATTAATTACCATTCACAACTTGATCCAAGTATTTCATATCCATCAAAAGTTCATAGGTTAGTTCCCCGTTATTGCGTTCCACAGCCTCAGAAATTTCACTGCGCAACTTTTCCTGAAGATCTTCGCGGAGAGATAACTCGTATAAAGCCATTGCTAAATTAATAGAGGACGTTTCAAAACCAGCCGCGAAGAAAACGATAGACTGCGCTAGCATTTCTTCCATTGTCAACCCTGTTGTATTCCCATTATGACCAGCTGATAATTCCAACAGTATTTGTACAAAATCGTTGCGCTTAAAGTCAGTTGTCTTCCTATGTTCCAGAACTTCTTTGAAGGCATTAACAAAGAATTCCTCAACATCCCGTCTAAGTGTTCTTATAGGCAAAAATTTCTTGATCTCTGGAAGGATAAATGTTGCGAGCATCCTCAGAAGCATTGAAAAGTTAACCTCGGTAGACAAAAGCCCAAACTTTCGAAATTCTGCATCAGGGTTCTTAAAGCTGTTACATTCCAAACCGAAAACGCAGGAGCCTATGATATCTATGCTGTAGCAGCTGGTGATCTCCTTAACATTCAGCACCTTATTTTGTGTGCTGAGATTTCGTATGTGCTCCACCATCTGTTCCGCAGAAGACATGATTTGTTGGTACATAAATTTCATCTTACCAGAAGTGAAGGTTGGAGTCAACTTAGCTCTCATGTTTTTCCATCTTTCATCCTCTAAATTGAACAAATTCGCATTAAAAGGTTCCCTTTTCTCGTCGACAAAGCTTCCGTGGTTTACGAAATGTTGAAAATCCGTCGACAACATTCGTTTGATTACATCTGGATCGACTATAAGCAAAATTGGTTTGTGTATCACGAAAACTCCGCCGAATTTTTCTCTTTTGGATTTAAGTTCTTTATGGGCATCGTGTAACGACCTGTTGAACCCTTTCCTTATAGATACAGTCCCTGTGGGAAAACTGGGAGTAATATACGGTATACCTCTTCTTTTCCAAAATGTGTAGCTCCACTTGAAATATAAAATCACAGTTGTCAGGATCAGCACTACACTAGCTAGCATATATTGGAAAAACATTTTGATATGAGAGCAACTAAAGTAATCAATTGACCATTTGCAACTGCGATAATCAAACAATTCCGCCAAATATTTATAATTATCTGCAATTCGGCTAGGTCGCATGACTTGTGGTTATTTATTAACAAAGAAGCGTTTGGTAAAACAATCAATGACACAAGATCGTTTGAAGCAAAAGCTTTATTTTTAGAATTGGCGACAGTTTGCTTTATATAACATGTAAAAGTCTGATATGATATTATATACGTAGTTATATGTATGAAGTGAACATTTTCGTTCGTAGATGGAACTGATTTCTGTTGTATATGTCTATTGATAAATCCTTTACTGCTAATTCACAATTTGATAATACCTCGAGTATAAATGATGTAAATGTTTACGATATGAGTAGATAACCGAGTGAGATGCTAAAAAGAATCTGTTGAACGTCTTATGCCACATATTCTCAAATATAAATTGCTAAGTCATTTGCTACAAATTGGAGATTCCGTTTTGCGTTTTCATCATTAAACAGCCTTGTTGCAATGTCAGAAACAACATTGGTAATGCTATTAATTAATTTTTACTCATATCATCAAGGACATATAGAGTGTATCTTTTGACGTAGCTAGCAAGCATAGCAAAGTCATAAATTTAGAATAACATGAATTACTGTGACGGGTATGTTCTGCAGACTGTATTTTCGTATATTTCCATTCAATTTTAAGAGACGGTGTAGTTCACTGGAGCCGTTCCGGTGGGATTTAACGATTTTTTTTTATTGCAAAAGCGAGCGATTAGAATAATTGCTAACTTGCTATATTATTGGGGTTCCAGCTTTATCTATTGTTATGGTACATACCTAAAATGAATCACCAACCATAGTAGATGTAATTATTATTTTATCTACACACCAGTTTGTAAATCCAATATATTATTGGGTGTTAACCAATTTGCACCGTAGTCATGGTGATTACATGTATAAATTTATCGCCTGGTAACTGTATGATTTCAACCTAGAGTTTCCTAGGTTCGACACTACTTCAAAAGGGTGGAGACTCAATATAGTTCAGATTAAATAAATGAGTTCATCAATTTATCGACAATAACTTCGTCTCCATGGATGAAGTTGTTGTTGATAAAAACCTGCATCAAAAAAATGTTTTATTATAAACCATCTAAATCAATTAAACCATATTTCCGCAATATATCCGAAATCGAAGGGGAATTGTATTTTTGAATATCATTAGATATAGAAGGATAGATGTAAAGAGAAGGCAGATTTAAGAATAAAAGTTTTTAATTGTTATAAAAGAAATCTATTATAAAAATTAGCACAATATATATGAGATCCTCTGTGTAGCATATAGAAATAGGGATGCCTTTACATCATTAAATCATCTATACTGCACTAGATATAAACAATCTACTTTATTGAGTGATCAACATGCTATAGCTTGATATCAAAAAGCAGTAAGTTACAATGCCTTACCGGCAGATTATCATGCTAGTTATACTTTCTTTATATTTAAAAAACAAATAAAAAACTCTTACTGCAAGCTCCTGTTTACTGTTTACGGTTATTTTTATCTGTTTAATTGTTTTACTTTTTGAACTAGTTATTGACTTGTGCTGACAATTTTCTGATTGTTTATACACATGGAATATAATTAGTAATGATAGTATTAATTGTATTATATTTCCGTATGTATGCTGCATTTAAATTTTATATGCACAGTATTTTCATGTATTCTTTGACATTGTTAAAGTTTATAATAAAACTTACGACAATAACTTATTATTATTACATTACAGTATATTCTACTTATTTCTATATGTTACTTTAAGTATTTGATGGTTACTAATCTTATTTACCTTTGTCACTTAGTTTTCTAAAACATAATTGTCATACTCGTAAAATGCAATGCTCAAAGTTTCAATTACTCAACGCAAAAAAAATTAAAATGTAAAGCGTAGTGAGCTGTGGCGATCTTTTCTCAAATAGCTTGAAATATCAGCATGCATAAATCATTTCTGTTTTTGATACATATCTTATTCCAAAAATAATGGAGCAAAAGCTATACAAATTACACAGCAATACTTTGGATTATCAAAACCCCTTAAATTCCTTCAAGTATATTCTCATTAAATTACATAACAAACTGGATTTTACCCAAATTTGAATCCTTACTATCAAGTACCAGATACAAGTGTTTATTGGAAACATAAAAATGATATTTAATAATAAAACTCGTGAGATTAGTGGCACAAATTTTCTTTAATTTCCTTAATTCATTTTTCTATTATCCTTGCATTTCAACGGATTTCCGTTTTTCTCAAAGGTAATTATTTTCCTTTCTACAATTTTTACAAATGTTCAAATATTATTCTCATTATATAGTTAAGGTAAACAATGCATAAGTTTTTTACAATTTTAATATTGTCATCCACGTTATACAATTAAATCATTTGTTTAATTGAGTCATATTATTTTCTTTAATATTAAGTTAAATTTTAAAAATTTTAAAAACACACAAGACGGACACATATACATTTTAAAAACGATGTCACGTACAAACTAAAGTACTTATACCTATATAAATATAACATATTGCTGCGGCAGGCATCCCGTTTTTCTCTAGGGTAACTCTGAGGTTAATTGTTCTTTTGCGCCCTTTTAAAATTTTATCTGTTGAGCTTGCTAATTTAATTATTATTTTCCATTGTAAAATCAGTTTTGCAATTTCAATTAATTCAGTCAGTACAGAGCATATTTATTTGGCTTGTACCAACGTGAGGCTCCTCGTTTTTATTGTAATCAGTAAAATTTAAGATCCCATATTTTGAATTTGTGAAATTTTCTCGTTATTTTGAAAAAGCTTATACACATTTTTGTCGGATGTGGCAGGAACAAAGGGAAGGATGGAGGAAAAGAATATTCAGAGAGATGAAGGAAACAGTACTAAGGAAAGTATTAGTATGAACGATGTGATGTCAATGCTAAAAGAGTTAACGAATGCTACTAAAGTAATGATACAGAAACAAGACAGGTGTTTTGAGAGACTGGATGGGTGGTTGAGACAAGATGATGTAGAAAAGAAATGTATTCAGACAGGAGGGGATAGAATCAATTGGGGTTCGGATACTTCTGATGAGGAGAAAGTTGTTAATGATTTGAGTAGAGAAAGGGAAGATGATAATGAAAATGATGAAAATAATGAAAAATATGATGTTTATTTTAAGAAAATGATTACAAGGTTGTACAAAAGTTGTTGGAGATAATGATTATACAAGGTGTGTGTTTATCCGAAGAGGATAATGAGATCGAAGTTATTGGAGAGTCAGAGTTAGAGGTAGAGGAAGTAAACTATTCCCAGATAGAATCCCAGAATGACATTAATGAAATTGAAATCGATTATGATGTGAAGTTTGAGTCTGAAGTCAAGGAAATTTCGAAGCAGTATGTATCATTAGTAGATAAGTTCCCTAGTATTGTTGTTGATGACGAGCACTCTCTTGAAGTAGTCGAGTCAAAGCCTGTCGAGACCAAGAATAATCCCATTCCCAAAGCTTTGTTTGAGCATGATTTAAAAGTATGTTTCTGTTTTATGAGCTATCCTTCTGGAAACCCATGCGAGAGACACATCCAAGAAGTGGTGAAGTTCCTCTGGATGCAGACCCACCAACGCCACACCGACATCTGTCCAAAACTTGAACTACCATTCGTGGGACCTTATAGAGTGGCTAGAGTTTTTGATGGAGTCACCTATGAACTTCATTCTATGGACGGTATGCAGAACAAGGGTCGTTATCACATATCAGTACTCCAACACTTCCACCACGACCCAGGGTAGTCTTCAGCACCCGGAAGTGACGTTTTCACCCCTGTGTGCGGAGATACTGTTTTGTTTGTTTAGTGCGGGAGATTTTGGATTTGTTTTTGTGTGCTGACAATTTCTAAGGAGAAACATTCAATTTTCGTTTTAAGTTTCGTTTTCCCCTTAGTAATTGGGAGAGATGCTGTGGCAGGCATCCCGTTTTTCTCGAAGGTAACTCTGAGGTTAATTGTTCTTTTGCGTCCTTTTAAAATTTTATCCGTTGAGCTAGCTAATTTAATTTTAATTTTCCATTGTAAATTCAGTTTTGCAATTTCAATTAATTCAGTCAGTACACAGCAATATGTATCAACAGTCTGTGAAATGTATTTTTTTTATTTTTTTTTAATATTTTTGTATTTTTAGATGAAAGAAAAACCATTTAAACAACCTTAACCATAACTAAAATTATGTTTTTAAATTTGCAATTGATTGATTATCTGCATTAATTTTTTTTTTTTTTAGAAAAGGTAATGAAATTAATTATGTATGATAATATTTAAGTAATGTTTATTTAACTGAAAGACAAAAGGATCCATTTAAACTATCTTGAACGTGACTTATCTTTTGAATTTACAATTGTTTAATAATCGGAAAATAAGTTTTAGATAGGTTTTGAATTTCTATCATGTCATTAACACAATTTTTTTGTTTTTGAATTTGTATCATTTCAATGACACATCTTTTTTTTAAAATTTAGTGTTGTTGAAATTAAGTTGATGACCTGTGTCATTACAATGTTTTTTTAGAGCTGTAATATTACTGTTATATTTATGTCCATTTAAACGGTCTTTTAAGTATTATTTTGTTTGACCTATGTAAACTTTTTCACATTGATTACATGGTATTTGATATACAATATTACTTTGTTTTTGTGTTGGTGTTTCGGCTTTTATTTTAGTGTAAAGCATATTAAGTGTGTGTATTTTTCTATTTTAAACTCCGATACTTCATTAATTGGAACATTATGGATATTTTCTTTTTTTGTTCCAATGATGTAGTTATCATCTTCCACTGAAAAAATATTTTGGATGTATATGCAGTGACTGGCATAAATGTCGCAACATTTACGTCGGTCCACTAGATATAAAGAATGTTATATGTTTTTAAGCAATTTTATATTTAATATTTACGCAAATAACTTCTGGCCCTATCAACATCTGGTACTGGAATTTTTACAGTTTCCCCAATTTTTCCCATTGGAAATTTTGTCACTGACAAAGTCTTCATTCGTTTTGCTTGAATTTTTACATTAGACAATGCCATTTGCCCAACTCGTGTAGAGTAACAAATTGTTAATATCATAAAACTAAAAAAAAAAAGAAAAACATTACCTCATTCCTTTTCATTTCGTCCTCTTAAGTCACGGTACTTATCACTTGGTCATTATTTCTTTCTTCATTGCTTTTCGTTACTGTAGCTCTCTGATTAATATTACTTATAATTTCCGCTCTTCACCCGTAGTAATTTTAGGTATGACGCCTGTTTTCAGATCGATTCTGGCTTTGGTATCAAACATTGCTCATATTGACTGCACTTAATCGCTTCATGATATGTTCTGTTCTTCAGCATTTGAACAAATTTTAGATCTTTACTACATTTATTGGTCACATTATGAAACATCCACGCTCTAAGCATATTTTCTACATCTTGCTGCATCCCTTTCTACCGAATCTTGGTTTTGTGAGTGTTTGGGTTTGCCGTGAACTAATTTTAATATATCCCACACATCGGCTAATTCTCGTATAATATAATTCGGTGCTCCAAAAGTAGTGAAAATATCTAATAAAACGTTAGACACTTCGTCAGCAAGCTATTCGGTTACGATCACACAATGCTGATATGAGTTTGATGTATTATAAATTTCATCATTATGCAAGTAATATTTAATTGTTGCACTACCTTCATTGACCAGATAAATAAGTTTCTCCGTATCCTCGACCATAACTGCATTGACCGGACAATATTAGAAATATAGTAAAATATTTCAATATTTCCTAGAATGTCCGATATAAACGGCCATTGTTCACATTGCTCGGCCATTACTAACAATGCCTTATTTTCCCACTATGCCTGTAACATAGGCTACAGCACTATTAAATATACAGCATTACTATAAAGGAAATAGACACCTTTGGTATTGTATCAAACAAAAGTTATTTGTGATATCGACATGCATTTTGTGCTGTCAGGTTAAGAAACTGTAGAAGTTTCAATAGTACAGTTGGTAGTACTGCGCAAGCATAATGGCTACGATGGCTGCAAACTCTATGGAGAAAGCATATTGCGTGCTTGAATTTGCCAAAACGAACTCCGTAACTGTTGTCCAACAACATTTTCGAACACGTTTTGGAAAACCACCACCTACTAGACAGTCGATCTACGATTGGTACAATAAATTTGAAACGACAGGGTGTTTATGTAAAGGCAAAAGTCCGGGAAGACCTCGTGTGTCAGAAGAAACAGTGGGACGCGTTCGTGCTGTTTACCAGCGAAGTCCACAAAAGTCAACAACACGTGAGAGTTTGGAACTACAAATTCCGCAACCAACTCTGTGAAAAATTTTACGTAAACGACTAAAACTGACGCCTTACAGATTGCAGTTGGTACAGCATCTACGTGAAGATGACAAGCTTAAACGTCAAGATTTCTGCAATGAAATGCTGCAACGTAATGAAGATGAGTTTTGTGAGCGGATAATTTTTAGTGACGCTTCAACGTTCCACATAAAAACACAACGTCCGAATATGGGGGACTAAACCTCCGAGAATATTGGTGGAGCATTTGCGTGATTCTCCAAAAGTGAATGTGTTCTGTGCTGTATCTCGCACAAAGGTGTATGGTCCTTCCTTTTTTGAAGAAAACACAGTAACGGGAGCTACATATCATCAAATGTTGATCAATTGGTTGATGCCTCAACTGTATGAGGACGGAGGGAACTTTATCTTCCAACAGGATGGAGCACCTCCTCACTGGCACCGTGCCATTAGAAATTATCTGGACGAAACACTTCCACAGCGCTGGATAGGCCGTGCAACAGCCGACAACCGCGTTCTCATATGGTGGCTACCAGGAAGCCTTGATCGTACACCGTGCGATTTTTTTCTATGGGGATTTGTGAAAGGCTTGGTTTACGTCCCTCCGCTTCCTAATGATTTAGATTAATTAAAACAACGCATCACAAGAGCTGTGGCAAGTGTCGACGCAAATATGTTACACCGGGTTTGGAATGAACTAGATTATCGCCTTGATGTGTACCATGTGACAGGAGGAGCCCATGTTGAGCACCTATGAGTTCCCAAAGTAAACTTTAAGAATCATTTTATAAAATAGTTTAAACGAATTCATAATAACGTTATTAGTTTTGGATTAATAAAATATTGAAAGTGTTTATTTCTTTTGTAGTAACACTGTATTTTGTTCTGTATGCATAATTTATTATTATTATACAGCAAATATTTACACTATCATACAATAAACATTTGTAAATATATACACTATAAAAGCTGAGACTTTAGTATTACTGGTTTTGTAGGTACCATCAACACTGACTTCGGATTTAAAGTTATGGATTTAGGGGTGTCTTTGTCTGGTAGTATCTTAAAGTTCTTTAGAAGCATGGCCAAACCAATTTTGTTCTGTAAGATGGCAAATCGTTGGCCTACAAAAGAAAATGTCAGGATTTATTAGTCCTTCGCAAGATTACTCGTACCTATGCAAATTCTGGGCCCATCACCAAAGGGTAAAAATGTAAACGGACGGATATTGGGTTTATTTTCCTTCGAAAACCTATCTGGGTCGAATTTTTCTGGATCAGGGAAGTATTCTGGATCCTTATGCAGAGCCATAATATTGATCATCACTGATGTACCTTTCTCTATTTTAGCGTCCGTTCCTGGTATTATATAATCCACATTGCATATGCGATTGAGAAATGGTAGTGGTGGATATAATCTTAGACTTTCTAAAAAGGTAATAAGGGAATTGAATTTGTAATGATTAAAATCATAAAAGTTAAATTAATTACCATTCACAACTTGATCCAAGTATTTCATATCCATCAAAAGTTCATAGGTTAGTTCCCCGTTATTGCGTTCCACAGCCTCAGAAATTTCACTACGCAACTTTTCCTGAAGATCTTCGTGGAGAGATAACTCGTATAAAGCCATTGCTAAATTAGTAGAGGACGTGTCAAAACCAGCTCCGAAGAAAATGACAGACTGCGCTAGCATTTCTTCCATTGTCAACCCTTTTGTATTTCCATTGTGGCCAGCTGACAATTCCAAGAGTATCTGTACGAAATCGTTGCGTTTAGAGTCAGCGGTCTTCCTGTGTTCCAGAACTTCCTTGAAAGCATTAGTAAAGAATTCCTCAACATCCCGTTTAAGAGTTTTTATTGGGAAAATTTTCTTGGCCTCTGGAAGGATGAATGTTACGAACAACCTCAGAAGCGCTGGAAAATTAATCTCGGTAAACACACGCCCGTACTTTCGAAATTCTG
Organism: Protaetia brevitarsis; assembly: GCA_004143645.1. Taxonomy (NCBI): domain Eukaryota; kingdom Metazoa; phylum Arthropoda; class Insecta; order Coleoptera; family Scarabaeidae; genus Protaetia; species Protaetia brevitarsis. Next base: position 848,520 of record RXPK01000076.1, read on the forward strand.
CATCAGGATTTTTAAAACTGTTACATTCCAAACCGAAAACGCAGGAGCCTATGAATGTCTATACTGTAACAAGCTGGTGATATCCTTATATCGCAGTCCCTTATTTTGTCTAAGCTCAGATTTTCGGATTGTGCTCCACCATCTGCTCTGCAGAAGACATGATTTGTTGGTACATAAATTTCATCTTACCAGAAGTGAAGGTCGGAGTCAATTTAGCTCGCAAATTCTTCCACCTTTCATCTTCTAAATTAAACAAATTCGCACTTAGGGGTTCCCTCTTCTCATCTATAAAGTTTCCTCGATTTATGAAATGTTGAAAATCTGTCGTCAACATTCGTTTGATCAAATCTGGATCGATTAGAAGTAAAATTGGTTTGTGCATTATGAAAATTCCGCCGAATTTCTTTCCTTTGGATTTAAATTGCTTATGGACATCATTTAGCGAATTGTTGAATCCATTCTTCACAGATAAATTTCCCGTAGGAAAACTTGGGGTAATGTACGATATACCTCTTCTTTTCCAGAATGTGTAGCACCATTTGAAGTATAAAACCACAGTTGTCAGAGTTAGCACTATACCAGCTAGTAAGTATTGGAAAAACATTTTGATATCAAGCTAAGTGAACTAATCGCCTGGCTACTTGCAACTGCGATAATTAAACAAATTTCGCCGAATATTTATAATTGTATGCAATTCCGATAAGTTGCATGACTTGTGGTTATTTATTAGCAAACAAGCGCTTGGTAAAGCGATCAATGATACTTAAGATTTTTTGAAATAAAAGCTTTATTTTTACAATTATAGGCAGTTTGTTGATTCATACTTCATGTAAACACTTTATATGATAATCGCGTCTATTCCGCATCACATCGTAAATATTTTAGCGATAATCGTTAGATTTTTTAAGTCTTCTGGTATCACTTAAAAGAAATGTAATTATAATTGCTGAAATGTTTACAATGTCATATGAAATAGACTCGATTATGTACCTAGTTATATGTATGAAGCGCATGTTTCCCTTCGTAGTTTTTTTTGTGCAAAGAAATATACTCCACATCGTTGAAATAAGCCCAGCCTTGCCTTGTATTGGCAATTATAGCTGGATTTCCCATAGTAGAGGACTTCGAATCTCTCGCGAATAGTTTTAATCAGCTGTTTTTCGGGCCTGCAGTTGCAACGACAAATACTGTTAATGAATTAAATATAAAAACTAATCCTCATTCATTGTACTTCTTTCCTATATGTGCGGAGGATGTTCGAGAGGTTGTTGTCTCCCTGAGAGGTTCCGGATCCTCGGGCATGGATGGCATCCCTATATCATTTATCAAACAATGCATAAATGCTTACTTGAAACCTCTGACGCACATTGTAAATAGTTCGTTTACAACTGGATGTTTTCCAGACATCCTTAAACATGCAAAGGTTCTTCCTCATTACAAGAAAGGTCGCCCCGACGATCTTAATAATTATCGACCTATAAGTCTCTTGCCAAGCTTCTCGAAGTTATTTGAGAAAATCACTTACAACCGACTCTACCACTTTATAGTTAAATACAACATCTTAAGCAGGTTTAAGCATGGCTTTGTCAAATGCAGAAGTACGGAGACTGCGCCTTTTGAACTTACGGAAAGGATTATTTCAGCATTGGAGAAAATAACAATTCCTTGTGGCTTTTTGTTAGATCTGTCAAAGGCATTTGACAGCATTGATCACCAAATTTTGATACAAAAACTTGAGTGTTATGGAATTAGAGGAACTGCCCTGTCATGGAAACAGTCATATCTATCATGTAGGAAACAAACGGTCTCTATCTCAACTGACGACAAAACCATCTATTCTAACGATATCAAAGTAAATAAGGGCGCTCCACAAGGTAGTATCTTGGGACCCCTGCTTTTCTTGTTGTATTTTAAACCATGCTGTTAATGCCCAACGATCGATTGTAATTTATAGCTATTAATCACGGAATGATACTACCTTCCTTGTAATGGGGACATACCTGGACACCGTAACTAGAGCTGTTTTTAGATTCTCTAGAATGCATTGAAAAATGGTTACAGGATAACAAATTGCAAATTAATCGTGCAAAGTCAGAATTAATATTGTTTAAGACAAAAAATCAAAATTATCCTACTCAGTTAATATTAAACCATAACTCCTACCATGTTACAGATACTGTGCGAGTATTGGGACTCATAGTGGACGATCATTTAAAATGGAAGAAACATATCGATGTATTAACTAAAAAATTAGTTGTGTCTGTTTTGGCATACGACAATTGCGAGATCTCGTGGACGCGCACACCCTTAGGGTAATACGGTATGCGGCAAAATAAACAGTACTGAAATGCGCATGTGTCAAATGTGTATATGTCATGCACTGAAACCTACCGAGTGGTTCCAACTTGGGTTGAACGTATGTGAATGTCTTTTTACCCAGTCCCTACACAACGTTTTATCGTAATGTGTCCTACCAAGGTGTGCCTACCGGCACACATCTTTTGTACACATTTGTTGATGTAAATAATAGCAAAATATGCATTATTTATTTCATTGTAGTTGGTATTACAGTAAGATTAAAACATTATAGAAAGAATATGTGTGTCAGAAGATATAATTTAAAATAGTACAAGATAGTAAAATATTTGAAAGTTATTTATGTAGTTTGCCATTTATGCACGTGGAGTATTTTCTCTGAATGTTCACCCACAAACCGTTTGCTTACACTTATCACATAATGTGTTGACATTCTGCTTTCTTGATGAGGCAAATATAGCACCGTTTTCGTTTTCTTACTTCTCGAGCCGAAGACTCCTGTGGTTGTACTTGATTCAACGTAGTTTGTTCAATGAAGATGATTTTCTGCAAGCCACTCAAACTACGACGTCTAATTTGCCGCCTACTAATTCTGGTTGTATTTCTCGTAAGAAAATTTTTGCGAAGTCTTCGTGTTTTTTGAATATGCGTCAGCGATGGATATTTCTCCAAAAACAAATGAACTACTCCACACCATCAATTTATTGAAAAAATAGACACAGGCACCTATTAGTTTTTGCGTTTCACTGATATGTAATGTACATCTGATCAAGTGTATCCACCCCTCCTTTCGTGGAATTGTAGTGACTTATTGATTTCAGATTTTTTTTTATTTTCTCATCAATGGTGGAGTCGTTTGTGCATTGTAGATATAATATGACACAGCGTTTTCTTAGGTCATTAGATACCAAATGTCATTGTCTTCTGAAAACAAACAAGTTGCTTTCATTATCCCGTGCGCCTGTGAGGTAAAAATGGTGGTTATTCAGCGCTGTATTTTTTCTGAGCGTTTCTACACAAGTTAGGCCTTTGTAAGGCAAGACTGGATGCAATCTTGTAGCTGGTGAAGAAGTTGTCGAACGTAATATTCCTCTTTTTAGTTCTCAGAAAAGGTTCACAAAGGTTTTCAACCACCTTTTGCGCTAAGTTTTCTGCTCTGTTGAGACTTCTTTTCCTAAGTACTCGTATACCACGTAACGGTAACTAGTTCCACTATCGCATATCCACCAATTTTTCATACCTACTTATCTGGCTTGCTTGGCATATGTGTCGGAAGAGATACACGACTCTAAAAGCACCAGTTGTTCATCGAGGTTAGATTACTGCCGGAAATATTATTCAGCAAGTTTGTATTAACACGGCCACAGGTGCTCTAATAGTTGTGCCAAGTTGTCCTTTTGCCTTCGGAGGGGTTCTGGTCGCTTTATCGTCAAAACGGAATAAATCTTATAATTTGAATAAATCTATTTTCGTGACATACACGCTCGATAAACAGGAATTTCCGTATAAAGATTCCATAGCTCATTATAGTCCACCTTCCTTGTTTATTTCTTCCATGGTGAGCATAATCAAAAGCCCATAGAAAGCACGGATTTGTAACGTCGTTAACTGGTTTCCACAAATCGCCAAGGAATACGACAGCGCTCCTTATTAGTGAAGTAACCAACGAATACCAAGTAACGTATCATCAAAACAAATTGAATGCGTCACATGAGTATCAACATGCACTCCAGGTGGAAGTTTCACTTTGTTCAAAGCTGTTGTAATTATGTTGTGTGCACTGTGTTTTCCCTTGGCAATCGGCGTGGCATTCCACTCGGTGTACCATCTTTTCAATAAAAGTTTTGCGAATGGCGGCGGTGTCATCATTAGCATCACTATGTCATCTTCCTTCTTGTTCAGTCGCTTTCTCTCATCGCCAGTTTCTTGATAATCCGCTTCACTAGAAGAGGTTTCGTCATTTGGGCTCTTCTTCAACTTCACCATCATTTACATTCCTTCCAAATCCTCATCACTTCGACAAAGTTCATCGAGATCTCCTTTTTCAGTTAGTGCCGGGTGTCGGTCAGTCAACCAATCGGTATTACTTTCTGCATAAATTTCGAAACCAATTAAGCATAAAACAACAAATCTATTTTTACTGGGGTCAATCAAACTTTATTTTGCTACCTAGTCTATACTATACTCTCCACTAGGTAAAGAAATAAAATTAACCATATGACACCTAAAACGGCCAATGCGTTCGTTTAGGAAAGTCACAAATACACTGATAGCAAATGCAGTTTGTAATCTGTACTGTTTAGCAATAACGCATTTTAGGGAATTCCCTTCATATGCAACTGGAAGTTCTTACATACAAGGGGAAGTCCGAAATATGAAAGCCTATCTTATTACGGGGGATTTACCACATACCTAGTTTTAAATAAGTGTAGCAATGCATTTTATAGTATAATACAGTATGTGCTCAAAGACACACTCTTGGTAGGACGTGTCGGTACTCTTGTGTTTAATTTTTTATAAATGGGAACATATTTTAAATTTTTTTGATATCTTGCTGTGTTAAATAGTTTTTTTGAGAATACAAAAATCCCCAGTCTGTGGGAGTTANTTCTGAACCATTGTCGTCACGTCAAATACTTCCCTCAAAATAAATAAAAAATAATGTAAAGGGATTCACGAACTGGTTCATTAAGTTTATGATGTTCTATTATTTACTTAATTTGAGATTTACACCACATTTCTTGATGGAATATAATGCAATACTTACAAATATCACTTCCGGTTGACCGGAAATGGATGTCAACTTGTTATTTTAAATAGAATGGTAAATTTTTTTATTCATCTTTTGGATTCTACAACTATAAATACGTCAGTTCTCATTAGCTATCCTACAGCTACATGTTGCCGTTTTTTGAGTTATCTTAAGTTTTTCTTTTTTTTAGTAAAATCATTGAATCATTGGAAATTAATATATCGGTCAATACTGCAAGTAGAGACTCAAATTTGCTATGTTATGAATGTAGATATAACTTCTAAGAAATGGTACAGACACTCTTACATTCTAACATACAGGGTGTTCAAAACTTAGGACAAAGTGACTATTTTCAAATGCAAGGAACTCATTTTTTTTTAAATCGAAACACCTGTATTTTAATTCGGAATTAAGAAGTAAATAATCATCCCTATCACTTTATATGAGCATTCCCTATACCTATCTTTAATAATTATAACAGATATGAGCGACTTTTGTTGAACAGACTAAGTATTCTTTTTTTTAAATAGACACTCCGTATTTTAATTTAATATTAAATTAAGAAGTAATATCATCCCCTATCACTTTAAATCAGCATACCCTATACCTATCTTTAATAGATCTTAGATATGAACGACTTTTTGTTAAACAGACTACAAACACGCAAAGATAGGGCTACTTAGTCTGTTTAACAAAAAGTCGATCATATCTTCTCAAATCTATTAAGATAGGTATAGGGAATGCTGATATAAAGTGATAGGGATGATATTTACTTCTTAATTCGCGAATTAAAATACAGGGTGTTTCTATTTAAAAAAAAAGAATACTTAGTCTGTTCAACAAAAGGTCGCTCATATCTTAAAATCTATTAAAGATAGGTATAGGGAATGCTCATATAAAGTGAATAGGGGATGATATTTACTTCCTAATTCCGAATTAAAATACAGGGTGTTCTATTTAAAAAAATTGAGTTTCCTGCATTTTGAAAATATGTCACTTTGTTTCTCAGTTTTGAAACACCCTGTATGTTAGAATGTAAGTAGTGGTTACCGTTTCTTAAAGTTATATCTAAATTCATAACATAGCAAATTGGGAGTCTCTACTTGCAGTATTAACCGAGATATTAATTTCTCAATGATGCAATGATTATGACTAAAAAAAAGAAAAACTTAAATAACTCAAAAAACGGCAACATGTAGCTATAGGAATAGCTAATGAAACCTGACGTATTTATAGTTGTTAGAATCAAAAATGAATAAAAAATTATATCATTCTATTTAAAATAAGAAAGTTGACATCCACTTCCGGTCAATCGGAAGTGATATTTTGGTTAAGGTATTTTACATTTATAGTTCCAATCGAACAGATACTGGTGCCAAAATCTCAAATATAAGTAAATAATAGAACATCATAAACTTTTAATGAACCAGTTACGTGGAATACCCTGTATATTGCCATGAATTCTGCGGGAACATTGAGAGTATCACAAATATACAAAAGAAAACAGTGAGTGTATGATATATCATAAAAAAAAGAAATACAATATAAAGAAATAAATACATGGTGTATAAATAAAATCACATAAAATAAGTTAACAGTATAAAATGATATACATGTACAACTGAATTAATTGCATGCAAATTAAATGATATTACTGGCTACATAGGGTAACTAGCGATTTAGGAACTCACCAACAGAATAAATTTATTAATTAGTTCTCAGATAGGACATTAACCCGCTTTTAAATCTCGTAAAAGAAAGACATTCTTTTATTATTGGAGGCAAGGGATTATGGAAAGTTATTGCCCAATATTTGGGACTTGTTTCGATACATATTAGGTTTGGTATGAATGAAATATTCGGTTCTATATATCATATAATAAACATTCGTAAATATATACATTATAAAAGTTGAGACTTTAGCATTATTGGTTTTATAGGCATCGTTATAAAAGATTTCGGATCTAAAGTTATGGATTTAGGGGTGTCTTTGTCTGGTAGAATCTTGAAGTTCTTTAAAAGCATTGCTAAACCAATCTTGTTTTGTAACACGGCAATCGTTTGGCCTACAAGAGAAATTATAAAATATATTTGTTCTTTGCAAGACAATCCTACCTATGGCAAACTCTGGGTCCATCACAAAACGGTAAAAATGTAAATGGCCGTATATTGGGTTTGTTTTCTTTAGAAAACCTATCTGGATCGAATTTATCTGGATCAGGAAAGTATTCTGGATCCTTTTGCAGAGCCATAATATTGATCATCACTGATGTGTCTTTCTCTATTTTAACGTTCGTTCCTGGTATTATATAATCCATATTGCAATTGCGTTTGAGAAATGCAAATGGTGGATATAATCTTAAACTTTCTAAAAAGGCGATAAAAGAATTGAATTCCTAATGATTAAATGATAAAAGTGAAATTAAATTACCATTTACAACTTGGTCCAAATACTTCAAGTCCACCAAAGCTTCATAAGTTAATTGTCCATTATTGCGTTCCACAACCTCAGAAATTTCACTACGCAGCTTTTCCTGAAGATCTTCATGGATAGATAACTCGTATAAAGCCATTGCTAAATTAGTAGAGAACGACTCAAAACCAGCCCCGAAGAAAATGACAGACTGCGCTAGCATTTCTTCCATTGTCAACCCGATTGTGTTCCCATTATGGCCAGCTGATAATTCCAACAGTATCTGTAAAAATCGTTGCGTTTATAGTCAGTTGTCCTTCTGCGTTCCAGAACTTCTTTGAAGGCATTAAGTAAAGAATCCTCAACATCCCGTCTAAGCGTTTTTATAGGAAAAATTTTCTTAGCCTCTGGAAGGATGAATGTTACGAACATCCTCAGAAGCGCTGGAAAGGTAACCTCGGTAATCAAACGCCCGTACTTTCGAAATTCTGCATCGGGGTTCTTAAAGCTGTTACATTCCAAACCGAAAACGCAGAACCTATGATATCTATACTATAACAGCTCGTGATTCTCTTTATATCTAATATCTTATTTGGCGAGCTCAGGTTTCGGATATGCTCTACCATTTGTTCCGCAGAAGACATGATTTGTTGGTACATAAATTTCATCTTGCCAGAAGTGAACGTCGGAGTTAACTTAGATCTCAAATTCTTCCATTTCTCATCTTCTAAGTTGAGCAAATTCGCACTTAGGGGTTCTCTCTTCTCGTCTACAAAGTTCCCATGGTTCATGAAATGTTGAAAATCTGTCGACAGTATTCGTTTGATCAAATCTGGATCGATTACAAGCAAAATTGGCTTGTGTATCATAAAAACTCCGCCGAATGTTTTTCCTTTGGATTTAAATTCTTTAAAGGCATCGTTAGCGAACCGTTGAACCTTTCTTCACAGACAAATTCCCGTGGGAAACTGGGAGATATGTACGATACACCCCTTCTTTTCCAGTATGTGTAACACCATTTGAAGTATAAAAACACAGTTGTTACAGTTATCACCACACCAGCCAGTAAATATTGCACAAACATTCTCGTCTATCAGCGTAAGTGAAGTCATCACTTGACTGTCTGTAAGTGTGATAATCAAACAAATTCCGTCGAATACTTATTTATAATTATACGCAATTCCGCTAGGTTGCGTGACTTATAGTTATTCACAAGCGTTTGATAAAGCGATCAATGACGCGCAAGATTGTTTGAAGGTTATACGTATGAAGCGCGCATTTTCGTTGAACTGATTACAGCTTTAAATATTTTACACTCTGTTGATAAATTTACTCTAATGGTGGATTATTAGACTCGTTGTTAGACATATCGTTCCAAAAATTACCTGTGGAGGCAAATAGATATATAAATTATTTAGCCAGTGTTGTAGTAGTGCGTAGAACATGTCAATATAAACAAATTAAATATAACACATAATAACACAAATAAATTATAAATAACAAGTACACGTATAAAGTACACGTAAGTCAAACAAATATAAACATAAAAGCAAGTTAATAAATTACTATAAAAATTAAAATCGTTTTAGGTTAAATATCATAGAAAGAGTATCTAAAGTAATCGTTGAGTGAGTGTATAACTTTCTTCGTTAACTTTTGGCGAAGTATTTTTCTTAATATGGAAGAGTTTAAGCCCTTCATTTTTGTAGGTAAGTGATTATAGATTTTAAATAAATTTGAATAACGACATTTTCACCAATATTTTTGTAGTTTGGGAGGAGAATCAGGGACCGCGTGCGTGCTTATTGTATTAGTTCGTGGAAAAGTTCGTAAATTATCATATACGAATGTCGCACTCTTGTATATATTGTAATGTTACTCTCTCTCAGGGTGTATTTAAATTTGTGAATCCGGTTGTCTAAAACATGCGTTTGATTCCACAATCATCAACATCCAACAGTTTGATATAATAATAATAAAAATATTATTAAAATGTTGAATTTATGATTTATATATAATTTATACTATTTTATTTACAATTTCTTGACAAAACCCAATTTCAATCCCAACTAGCTCAAATTTTATATATGGTGTGTGTATGTAAATAGATAAATTTTGCAATCAAATAAAAAAAAAAATATGAAAGTCCGACCATGAATCATATCTTCTTCAACAGCTCCTCCTCAATCTTTGTACCTTAGCTTCAAATCAACCTTTGAATAATATTTCTTCGAATAGTATTTCTTGAGATGATAATTCTATCAACTTGCGTTTACTATTTCTTTATATTATATGTTCTTAATTTCTAGAACTTTTATTTTATCTTTTCCAAATCAATCAATCATTTTTCCCTAACTAATCAATAATAATCACTTTTTGCCACACACCATGTGCACCAGAACACACATATACGATGAATTGCACACAGCCTCCCAAACATCATATTTTAACTTGACAATTTTAAGTGACTTTGAAATTTTGAAATATCAACATTCATGAAGTGTTATATGTTTTGTGTAATTAAATAAACATTAATTTCGTTTATAAAATAATATAAATTATATATTTTAAGTTTATGCAAATACTAAAATCCTATAATAAGTAAATACATAATGAATTCCAATAACATTGCAATATATATACATACAGGCTGATTCAAATTAAATGCGCACCATTGCTATCTCTGTTATTATTGATTCTAGAAAGTAGCTTAAATTAGCAAAGTATTAGGGTTTTTAACGCTGATTAATATGCAATATAGAAAAAAACAATTGGATGACGCATTTCCAAGAAATTTTGACATTTATATCTTTTTTAAATTGAACACTTTGTATATTGTTAAAAAATGAAAGATATTTTAATTTATGATGCAAAAGTATCAATACGATATTGTCTTAAAACAAATAATAAAGAAGTTATGATGGTTTTTATTTTGTAAAATGTGGAGCAGTATAAAGAATCAACTTTTAACAAAACAGATACATGTTTTTGTGGTAGATGTTTATTTTAACATATTACATCTTAAAATAGTGTCGTTGAAATTAAATTGAAAAGGAAAAAGTAATTGCATAATTTATAAATACTGCTCAAAGGTATCACCTCCATTCTCAATACATTTTCGTGCCCGCTTGAGTACACTCTGGGTAATTCTTAAGATTGTCCTTCCATCCAATTGGCGGAACACTCCACTAACCATATTTTGCAATTCCTTCACGTTGTTGTACCGGGTTCTATATATCTAATCTTTTATATATCCCTAAAGAAAATAGTCTAAAGGTGAAAAGTCAGGAGAGCGTGCTGGCCATCGAATTGGCCCATTTGTACCAATCCACTTATCGGCAAAGATGATGTCCAGATAATTGTGAACTATGCGGCAGTTACGTGCCAGTCCTGTTGAAAGTACAAATTTTGGAGTATCAGGTAATTGGCGTTATTAAGGAAATCCTCGAGAACGGTATGAATAAATTCCAGATATCTCTCTCCTGTTACTGTACCATTGAAACCAATTAATCCGCACCATACATTAAAACTAAATCGAACTTGTGCAGCGTGTGGACGCATTATTAATAAATTTCCTCGCGACCAGTAGTGTTCATTCTTCTTATTAAACATTCCTCTACTGGAGAAATTTTATACTATAGAATATATATAAAGATTTAGTTTCACAAAAAATAAATAATGTGAACTCTTGCAAATATATGTATTTCTTCTTCTTTCACTTAAACTCAAGAACCACGTTATTGTATTACTATAGCTGTTCAGGATATATTATGCAATAAAATCAGAATAAAAAACGCATAAATTTGCGGATATTTCTAATCTATTTTCCTACTTCCTTTAAAATATAAATTACTCCGAGTTCCCGGCAACAGTTTTACAAGATGGCACCTAGGCTTGAAGATCATTGATAACGGACCACAAAAGAAAAAATGATTTTGAGAGCTCGTCCTCGCTGATTGTATACTGTGCTGGCGTGGGATACTTCCGGATGAACCAACACATTTTTACTGGTTGCAACGAATCGATCGATTTTTTTAAATGTTATTTTGATTGTAATTGCGATTACATGAATCGTATAATAAAAGAAAGTTTAAAAAGAAAAAAGGGTTTCCTTTATTAAAACACCTGACCACACACTGACACTTCGAAACTGTGCTCCTTCACTTCGATACATAGCATCCACTACGGTTCAAATATTCAACACTAACTAATTTGTATTGGATTAATAATCAACAATCTAAATGGGAATCGCACAATGTGTAAGTATCCACAGCTTGTCAAGTACTGAATAAAATACGGTTTCGCATCCTTGAATAGCATTCCAATTGCGAATAAATAAATGTATTGAATATGAGGGCACAGTTTCGAACCATGTGCTTTTGGAAATGTTAGTTTATGTTAAAATAAAAAAAAAACACAAAATCATATTCGCTTGCTTCTCTTTTTTGTGTATTTTTTCTAGACGTTCACAATCATGTTCTTTTGCGATTACAGCGCAATCTGTTACGAATCGAAAAAAAAGTTTCAAACAAAAACTACATACTTGATGGCGTAGAATCCGAATCATAGATAAACTAGTTACTATAGATAGGTATGTTGCATATACTGTTTTGAAGCAGTAATGAGCCATCTGTAGGTGTGTTATCAAAGCTTATTAAAAACCGCGCGCTTATTTAAACGGTATACTAAAGCATGCTGATAGTTAAAAAATTTAATCATCAGGCAGGGAGTCTATGTTGCGTATGAGAAGTTGCATTCATAGACTCATAGACTCCCTGGTGATGATGACGAATATCATATGCACTATCGTGAAAAGTTGTTTTCTGTATACTTTCAAGGCTACTATCATGTGTTAATGGCCGTTTGCGACCGACACGTTAAGCTTGGTTTAATTTTAAGTGACGCTTAGATTATAATTTATGACGTTCATATATGCATGAGACGATGAACTATCACCTTCAAACTACCGCTTAAAATTAAACCAGGCTTAACATGGCGATGCAAATGAGGCTAAGACAAATGACAATAGACGCCACCGACAATACACATGTTAAATATTGGGCAACCGTCGGTAAGATTGGCTCTCTTGCTTATCCACGACGCACGCGTCATGTGTCATTTGCCATCTATTGGTGTGTTATCGAAATAAAAATACAATATCAGTAGCTGCTATTAAACATAACCACCCATGACCGAATATGCAAAACCAAAATGGGGGTTCCCATTTAAGATTTCAAAGGTGACCTCCCTCCCATTCTGGGAGGGAGGGGAGAGGTGGGGGATCGAGCTCGGCACCATTCAGTGAGCCCCCTACATTAAAACAAATTTTATTACGATCTTTTTTTGATGTGATTGCAGTTTTTAGAGATATTCCAATTGTCTCAAAGAAAAAAAAACTCACCCGTTTATAAAAGGAATTTTATTTCAATTAATTTTTTTTTAACTTGCCCGGCATTTAGATTAATGCAAACATTTGAATGTCAAATATCATTTTGTAGATTACGCTAATTCAAATTAGTAGAGTCGTCTATTATGCAATAGTTAAACTAAGTTCGACTATAAGAATCGACACTTTCGGTGTAATAATTATCGATAACACTGCGTAGGCTTTCACGGCCGGTGTAACTATAACTAACAGCTTCTTGCGGGTTTCGCCGTGTGTCAAAACTTTTGACACACGGCGAAACCCGCAAGAAACTGTTAGTTAATTATCGATAAGTTTGAGATTTCGTATAATAAACCATACCAGAACCATTTTAATTTTTGTTTTTTACTAACGCTATTTTATAAATAAATTATATTTTATAAGTCGATAAAGGCAAATTGTAATCGTCAAAACGTCGCATATTGAATAGAATAAACATCTTTCCGACCGAGATTATTCGAGTTTTGGCTATTGTCAATCACCCTTTGTGAGATTACCAATATAATATTTTAAACCTGTTAGCCAAGAGAAAATAAAAGATATACCGCCTTACAAAATAGTGAGAATAAGTTCAAAGCAGTTTTGCTTCTTTTTTTAATTTTCTTTATTGATAACATAGAATTGATATTATATACATACATATATACATACTATGTATGGCGAGATTAAATATATTTTGCTCTATACCCATAATTTGTTATTATACAGCAAATATCTCCACAATCACACAATAAACATACGTAAATACACACACTATAAAAGTTGGGTCCTTAGCATTACTGGCTTTGTGGGTACCGTTGTCAAAGATTTTGGGTTCAAAGTGATTGATTTAGGGGTGTCTTTGTCAGGCAGTATCTTGAAGTTCTTTAGAAGTATTGCTAAACCAATCTTGTTCTGTAAGATGGCAAACCGTTGTCCTACAAGAGAAAATATTAGAATTTATTAGTCCTTCGCAAGATTACTCGTACCTATGCAAATTCTGGCCCATCACCAAAGGGTAAAAAATGTAAACGGACGGATACTGGGTTTTTATTCCTTCCGAAAACCTATCTGGATCAATTTTTCTGGATCAGGAAAGTATTCTGGATCCTTATGCAGGGCCATAATATTGATCATCACTGATGTACCTTTCTCTATTTTAGCGTCCGTTCCTGGTATTATATAATCCATATTGCATATGCGATTGAGAAATGGTAGTGGTGGATATAATCTTAGACTTTCTAAAAAGGTAATAAGGGAATTGAATTTGTAATGATTAAAATCATAAAAGTTTAATTAATTACCTTCACAACTTGATCCAAGTATTTTCATATCCATCAAAGTTCATAGTGTTAGTTCCCCGTTATGCGTTCCACAGCCTCAGAAATTTCACTGCGGCAGCTTTCCTGAAGATCTTCGCGGAGAGATAAACTCGTATATAAAGCCATTGCTAAATTAATAGAGGACGTTTCAAAACCAGCCGCGAAGAAAACGATAGACTGCGCTAGCATTTCTTCCATTGTCAACCCTGTTGTATTCCCATTATGACCAGCTGATAATTCCAACAGTATTTGTACAAAATCGTTACGCTTAAAGTCAGTTGTCTTCCTATGTTCCAGAACTCCTTTGAAGGCATTAACAAAGAATTCCTCAACATCCCGTCTAAGTGTTCTTATAGGCAAAATTTCTTGATCTCTGGAAGGATAAATGTTGCGAGCATCCTCAGAAGCATTGAAAAGTTAACCTCGGTAGACAAAAGCCCAAACTTTCGAAATTCTGCATCAGGGTTCTTAAAGCTGTTACATTCCAAACCGAAAACGCAGGAGCCTATGATATCTATGCTGTAGCAGCTGGTGATCTCCTTAACATTCAGCGCCTTCTTTTGTGTGCTGAGATTTCGTATGTGCTCCACCATTTGTTCCGCAGAAGACATGATTTGTTGGTACATAAATTTCATCTTACCAGAAGTGAAGGTTGGAGTCAACTTAGCTCTCATGTTTTTCCATCTTTCATCCTCTAAATTGAACAAATTTGCATTAAAGGGTTCCCTTTTCTCGTCGACAAAGCTTCCGTGGTTTACGAAATGTTGAAAATCCGTCGACAACATTCGTTTGATTACATCTGGATCGACTATAAGCAAAATTGGCTTGTGTATCACGAAAACTCCGCCGAATTTTTCTCCTTTGGATTTAAGTTCTTTATGGGCATCCTGTAGCGACCTGTTGAACCCTTTCCTTATAGATACAGTCCCCGTGGAAACTGGGAGATATGTACATACACCCCTTCTTTTCCAAAATATGTAGCTCCACTTGAAATATAAAATCACAGTTGTCAGGGTCATCACTACACCTGCTAGCATATATTGGAAAAACATTTTGATATCAGAGCAACTAAAGTAATCACTTGACCATTTGCAACTGCGATAATCAAACAATTCCGCCAAATATTTATAATTATCTGCAATTCGGCTAGGTCGCATGACTTGTGGTTATTTATTAACAAAGAAGCGTTTGGTAAAACAATCAATGACACAAGATCGTTTGAAGCAAAAGCTTTATTTTTAGGAATTGCGACAGTTTGCTTTTAATAAACATGATAAGTCTGATATTAGTTTATATACGTAGTTATATGTATGAACATTTTCGTTCGTAGATGGAACTGATTTCTGCTGTATATGTCTATTGATAAATCCTTTACTGCTAATTCACAATTTGATAATACCTCGAGTATAAATGATGTAAATGTTTACGATATGAGTAGATAACCGAGTGAGATGCTAAAAAGAATCTGTTGAACGTCTTATGCCACATATTCTCAAATATAAATTGCTAAGTCATTTGCTACAGATTGGAGATTCGTTTTGGCTTTTCATCATTAAACCAGCCTTGTTTGCAATGTCGGAACAACATTGGTAATTGCTATTATTAATTTTTACTCATATCATCAGGACATATAGGTGTATCTTTTGACGTAGCTAGCAAGCATAGCAAAGTCATAAATTTAGAATAACATGAATTACTGTGACGGGTATGTTCTGCAGACTGTATATTTCGTATGTTTCCATTCAATTTTAAGAGACGGTGTAGCTCACTGGAGCCGTTCCGGTGGGATATAACGATTTTTTTTTATTGCAAAAGCGAGCGATTAGAATAATTGCTAACTTGCTATATTATTGGGGTTCCAGCTCTATCTATTGTTATGGTACAATACGTAAATGAATCACCAACCAAGTAGATGTAATTATTAGTTTATCTACACACCAGTTTGTAAATCCAATATATTATTGGGTGTTAACCAATTTGCACCGTAGTCATGGTGATTACATGTATAAATTTATCGTCTGGTAACTGTATGATTTCAACCTAGAGTTTCCTAGGTTCGACACTACTTCAAAAGGGTGGAGACTCAATATAGTTCAGATTAAATAAATGAGTTCATCAATTTATCGACAATAACTTCGTCTCCATGGATGAAGTTGTTGTTGATAAAAACCTTCATCAAAAAAAATATTTTATTATAAACCATCTAAATCAATTAAACCATATTTCCGCAATATATCCGAAATCGAAGGGGAATTGTATTTTTGAATATCATTATATATAGAAGGATAGATTTCTGTAAAGAGAAGGCAGATTTAAGAATAAAAGTTTTTATTTGTTATAAAAGAAATCTATTATAAAAATTAGCACAATATATATGAGATCCTCTGTGTAGATTTATAGAAATAGGGATGCCTTTACATCATTAAATCATCTATACTGCACTAGATATAAACAATCTACTTTATTGAGTGATCAACATGCTATAGCTTGATATCAAAAAGCAGTAAGTTACAATTGCTTACCGGCAGATTATCATGCTAGTTATACTTTCTTTATATTTAAAAAATTAATAAAAAACTCTTACTGCAAGCCCCTGTCCACTGTTTACGGTTATTTTTATCTGTTTAATTGTTTTACTCTTTGAACTAGTTATTGACTTCTGCTGACAATTTTCTGATTGTTTATACACATGGAATATAATATATTATTATTTGTATTATATTTTCGTATGTATGCTGCATTTAAATTTTATATGCACAGTATTTTCATGTATTCTTTGATATTATTAAAGTTCATAATAAAATTTACGACAATAACTTATTATTATTACATTACAGTATATTCTACTTATTTCTATATGTTACTTTAAGTATTTGATGGTTACTAATCTTATTTACCTTTGTCACTTAGTTTTCTAAAACATAATTATCATACTCGTAAAATGCAATGCTCAAAGTTTCAATTGCTCAACGCAAAAATTTCAAATGTAAAGCGTAGTGAGCTGTGGCGATCTTTTCTCAAATAGCTTGACATATCAGCATGCATAAATCATTTCTGTTTTTGATACATACCTTATTCCAAAAATAATGGAACAAAAGCTATGCAAATTACACACCAATGATTTGGATTATCAAAACCTCTTAAAATCCTTCAAGTACATTCTCATTAAATTACATAACAAACTGGATTTTACCCAAATTTGAATCCTTACTATCAAGTACCAGATACAAGTGTTTATTGGAAACATAAAAATGATATTTAATAATAAAACTCGTGAGATTAGTGGCACAAATTTTCTTTAATTTCCTTAATTCATTTTTCTATCATCCTTGCGTTTCAACGGATTTCTGTTTTTCTCAAAGGTTTTCTTTTCTACAATTTTTACAAATGTTCAAATATTATTCTCATTATATAGTTAAGGTAAACAATGCAAAAAACTTACTTTAAGTAAGTTACTTAAAGTAAGTTCTTTGCAATTTTATAAAATACCATGTAACATCGTATTTTATAAAATTCTAGTCATCTACGTTATACAATTAAAACATTTGTTTAATTGAGTCATATTATTTTCTTTAATATTAAGTTAAATTTAAAAAATTTTGAAAACACACACAAGACGGACACATATACATTTTAAAAACGATGTCATGTACAAACTAAAGTACTTATACCTATATAAATATAACATATGTATCAATGTCTGTGAAATGTGTTTTTTTTTATTATTTTTTAATATTTTTATATTTTCAGATGAAAGAAAAACCATTTAAACAACCTCTTATTTTTTTTTAGAAAAGATAGTGAAATTAATTATATATGATTATACTTAAGTAAAGTTTATTTAACTAAAAGACAAAATGGTCCATTTTAACTAACTCGAACGTGACTTATCTTTTGAATTTACAATTGTTTAATAATCGTAAAATAAATTTTAGATAGGTTTTGAATTTCTATCCTGCCATTAACAGCATTTTTTGTTTTTGAATTTGTATCATTTCAACGACACTTTTTTTTTTAAATTTTAGTGTGTCATTACAATGTTTCTTTAGAGCTGTAATATTACTGTTATATTTATGTCCAATTAAACGATCTTTTAAGTCTTTTATTTTGTTTGACCTATGTAAACTTTTTCACAGTGATTACATGGTATTTGATATACAATGTTACTTTGTTTTTGTATTGGTGTTTCGGCTTTTAATTTAGTGTAAAGCATATTAAGTGTGTTTGTTTTTATATTTTAAACTCCGATACTTCATTAATCGGGACATTATGGATATTTTCTTTTTTTGTTCCAATGACGTAGTTATCATCTTCCACTGAAAAAATATTTTGGATGTATATGCAGTGACTGGCATAAATGTTGCAACATTTGCGCCGGTCCACTATATATAAAGAATCAATTTTAATATATTATACTATTTACCAGTCAACTGACTTTCTTTGACACACTATGCACAGGTTTAGACATAACATTATGCTTTCTCTTGTAATGTTTTTATATTTAGCTTGCTACTCTTTTTCCATTCGGTTACGGTTACCCAATGCTGATATGAGTTTGATGTATTATAAATTTTATCATTATGCAAGCAATATTTAATTGTTGCACTACCTTCATTGACCAGATAAATAAGTTTCTCCGTATCCTCGACCATAAATGCATTGACCGGACAATGCTAGAAATATAGTAAAATATTTTAATATTTCCTAGAATGTCCGATATGAACGGCCACTCTTCACATTGCCCGGGCATTACTAACAATGCCTTATTTTCCCACTATGCCTGTAACACAGGTTACAGCACGATTAAATATACAGCGTTACTATAAAAGAAATAGACACCTTTGGTATTGTATAAAACGAAAGTTATTTGTGATATCGACATGCACTTTGCGCTGTCAAGTTGAGGAAATGTAGAAGTTTTGATAGTACAGTTGGTAGTACTGCGCAAGCATAATGGCTACGATGGCTGCAAACTCTACTGAGAAAGCATATTGCGTGCTTGAATTTGCCAAAACGAACTCCGTAACTGTTGTCCAACAACATTTTCGAACACGTTTTGGAAAACCACCACCTACTAGACAGTCGATCTACGATTGGTACAATAAATTTGAAACGACAGGGTGTTTATGTAAAGGCAAAAGTCCGGAAAGACCTCGTGTGCCAGAAGAAACAGTGGAACGTGTTCGTGCTGTTTACCAGTGAAGTCCACAAAAGTTAACAACACGTGCATGTTTGGAACTACAAATTCCGCAACCAACTGTGTGGAAAATTTTACGTAAACGACTAAAACTGACGCCTTACAGATTGCAGTTGGTACAGCATCTACGTGAAGATGACAAGCTTAAACGTCAAGATTTCTGCAATGAAATGCTGCAACGTAACGAAGATGAGATTTGCGAGCGGATAATTTTCAGTGACGAGTCAACCTTCCACATAAGTGGTAAGATGAATAAACACAACGTCCGAATATGGGGGACTGAACCTCCGAAAATATTGGTGGAGCATTTGCGTGATTCTCCAAGAGTGAATGTGTTCTGTGCTGTATCTCGCACAAAGGTGTATGGTCTTTTCTTTTTTGAAGAAAACACAGTAACGGGAGCTATATATCATCAAATGTTGATCAATTGGTTGATGTCTCAACTACATCAGGACGGGGGGAACTTTATCTTCCAACAGGATGGAGCACCTCCTCACTGGTACCGTGTCGTTAGAAATTATCTGGACGAAACACTTCCACAGCGCTGGATAGGCCGTGCAACAGCCGACAACCGCGTTCTCATATGGTGGCTACCAAGAAGCCCTGATCGTACACCGTGCGATTTTTTTCTATGGGGACTGTGAAAGACCTGGTTTACGTCGCTCCGCTTACTAATGATTTAGATGAGTTAAAACAACGCATCACGAGAGCTGTGGAAAGTGTCGATGCAGATATATTACACCGGGTTTGGAATGAACTAGACTATCGCCTTAATGTGTGCCGTGTGACAGGAGGAGCCCATATTGAGCACCTATGAGTTCCCAAAGTAAACTTTAAGAATTACTTTATAAAATAGTTTAAACGAATTCATAATAACGTTATTAGTTTTGGATTAATAAAATATTGAAAGTGTTTATTTCTTTTGTAGTAACACTGTATTTTGTTCTATATGCATAATTTATTATTATTATACAGCAAATATTTACACTATCATACAATAAACATTTGTAAATATATACACTATAAAAGCTGAGACTTTAGTATTACTGGTTTTGTAGGTACCATCAACACTGACTTCGGATTTAAAGTTATGGATTTGGGGGTGTCTTTGTCTGGTAGTATCTTAAAATTCTTTAGAAGCATGGCCAAACCAATTTTGTTCTGTAAGATGGCAAATCGTTGGCCTACAAAAGAAATGTCAGGATTTATTAAGTCCTTCGCAAGATTACTCGTACGCTATGCAAATTCTGGGCCCATCACCAAAGGGTAAAAATGTAAACGGACGGATATTGGGTTTATTTTCCTTCGAAAACCTATCTGGGTCGAATTTTTCTGGATCAGGGAAGTATTCTGGATCCTTATGCAGAGCCATAATATTGATCATCACTGATGTACCTTTCTCTATTTCAGCGTCCGTTCCTGGTATTATATAATCCACATTGCATATGCGATTGAGAAATGGTAGTGGTGGATATAATCTTAGACTTTCTAAAAAGGTGATAAGGGAATTGAATTTGTAATGATTGAAATCATAAAAGTTAAATTAATTACCATTCACAACTTGATCCAAGTATTTCATATCCATCAAAAGTTCATAGGTTAGTTCCCCGTTATTGCGTTTCACAGCCTCAGAAATTTCACTACGCAACTTTTCCTGAAGATCTTCGTGGAGAGATAACTCGTATAAAGCCATTGCTAAATTAGTAGAGGACGTGTCAAAACCACCTTGGAAGAAAATGACAGACTGCGCTAGCATTTCTTCCATTGTCAACCCTTTTGTATTTCCATTGTGGCCAGCTGACAATTCCAAGAGTATCTCTACGAAATCGTTGCGTTTAGAGTCAGCGGTCTTCCTGTGTTCCAGAACTTCCTTGAAAGCATTAGTAAAGAATTCCTCAACATCCCGTTTAAGAGTTTTTATTGGGAAAATTTTCTTGGCCTCTGGAAGGATGAATGTTACGAACAACCTCAGAAGCGCTGGAAAATTAATCTCGGTAAACACACGCCCGTACTTTCGAAATTCTGCATCAGGATTTTTAAAACTGTTACATTCCAAACCGAAAACGCAGGAGCCTATGATGTCTATACTGTAACAGCTGGTGATATCCTTAATATCCAGTCCCTTATTTTCTAAGCTCAGATTTCGGATGTGCTCCACCATCTGCTCTGCAGAAGACATGATTTGTTGGTACATAAATTTCATCTTACCAGAAGTGAAGGTCGGAGTCAATTTAGCTCGCAAATTCTTCCACCTTTCATCTTCTAAATTAAACAAATTCGCACTTAGGGGTTCCCTCTTCTCATCTATAAAGTTTCCTCGATTTATGAAATGTTGAAAATCTGTCGTCAATATTCGTTTAATCAAATCTGGATCGATTAGAAGTAAAATTGGTTTGTGCATTATGAAAATTCCGCCGAATTTCTTTCCTTTGGATTTAAATTCCTTATGGACATCATTTAGCGAATTGTTGAATCCATTCTTCATGGATAAATTTCCCATAGGAAAACTGGGGGTAATGTACGATATACCTCTTCTTTTCCAGAATGCGTAGCACCATTTGAAGTATAAAACCACAGTTGTCAGAGTTAGCACTATACCAGCTAGTAAGTATTGGAAAAACATTTTAATATCAAGGTAAGTGAACTAATCGCCTGCCTACTTGCTACTGCGATAATCAAACAAATTTTGCCGAGTATTTATAATTATATGCAATTCCGCTGAGTTGCATGACTTGTGCTTATTTATTAACAAACAAGCGTTTGGTAAAGCGATCAATGATACTTAAGATTTTTTTGAAAAAAAACCTTTATTTTTACAATTATTGGCAGTTTGTTTGATTTATACTTTATGTAAACACTTTATATGATAATCGCCTCTATTCCGCATCATATCGTAAATATTTTAGCGATAATTGCTAGATTTTTTAAGTCTTCTGGCATCACTTAAAGGAAATCTAATGATTATTGCTAAAATGTTTACAATATCATATGAAATAGACCCGATTATATAGGCACCTAGTTATATGTATGAAGCGCATGTTTCCCCGCGTAGTTTTTTTTTTGTGCAAAGAAATATACTCCACATCGTTGAAATAAGTCCAGCCTTGCCTTGTATTGGCAATTATAGCTGGCTTTCCCAGGGTAGAGGACGTGGAATCTCTCGCGAATAGTTTTAATCAGCTGTTTTCCGGGTCTTCAGTTGCAACAACAAATACTGTTAATGAATTAAATATAAAAACTAATCCTCATTCATTGTACTTCTTTCCTATATGTGCGGAGGATGTTCGAGAGGTTGTTGTCTCCCTGAGAGGTTCCGGATCCTCGGGCATGGATGGCATCCCTATATCATTTATCAAACAATGCATAAATGCTTACTTGAAACCTCTGACGCACAATGTAAATAGTTCGTTTACAACTGGATGTTTTCTAGACATCCTTAAACATGCAAATGTTGTTCCTCATTACAAGAAAGGTTGTCCCGACGATCTTAATAATTATCGACCTATAAGTCTCTTGCCAGGCTTCTCGAAGTTATTTGAGAAAATCATTTACAACCGACTCTACCATTTTATAGTTAAATACAACATCTTAAGCAGGTTTCAGCATGGCTTTGTCAAATGCAGAAGTACGGAGACTGCGGTTTTTGAACTTACGGAAAAGATTATTTCAGCATTGGAGAAAATAACAATTCCTAGTGGCTTTTTATTAGATCTGTCAAAGGCATTTGACAGCATTGATCACCAAATATTGATAGAAAAACTGGAGTGTTATGGAATTAGAGGAACTGCCCTGTCATGGATACAGTCATATCTATCATGTAGGAAACAAACGGTCTCTATCTCAACTGACGATAAAACCATTTATTCTAATTATATCAAAGTAAACAAGGGCGTTCCACAAGGTAGTATCTTGAGACCCCTGCTTTTCCTGTTGTATTTTAACGACATCCATGCTGTTGAATGCCCAACGATCGATTGTAATTTTATAACTATTAATTACGCGGATGATACATTGTTCCTTGTGATGGGGGAACAACCTAGACACCGTAACTAGAGCTGTTTCAGACTCTCTAGGATGCATTGAAAAATGGTTACAGGATAACAAATTACAAATTAATCGTGCAAAGTCAGAATTAATATTGTTTAAGACAAAAAATCAAAATTATCCTACTCAATTAATATTAAACAAACTCCTACCCTGTTAGGGATGCTGTGCGTGTATTGGGACTCGTAGTGGACGATCATTTAAAATGGAAGAAACATATCGATGTATTAGCTAAAAAATTAGTTGGTGTCTGTTTTGGCATACGACAATTGCGAGGTCTCGTGGACGCGCACACCCTTAGGGTAATATATTATGGTTGGTATTATTCTCACTTAAAATACGGAATTATCCTGTGGAGGGGTAGCAGTGATGTTTCTCGAATATTTGTAATTCAAAAAAAAAAATATTACGTAGTTTATATAAACTCAATTTTAACCAGTCATGTAGAGGTCTTTTTAAAAAAACTAAAATCCTAACTTTATATGGAATCTATATCTTTGAGTCATTAATATTTCTCTTTGAAAATAAACATCTGTTCGATCAAGATCAATTATTTCATGATTATCACACTAGAAACAAAAACGATTACTGCTACGCTAAAATTAGATTAACTTTAATCCAAAATAGTCTAAATTATATGTGTTTAAAATTTTTCAATGTTTTACCAAATGAGCTCAAAATAATCAATTCTTTGACAATTTTTCGTAAGAAATTATTTAGTTTTTTTTGTGTAGTCTGGAACCCTATAACATCCAAGACTTTCTTGATTGGCAATTAATTGTATTTGATAATTGGTTATGACGTATTGTACTGGTATTGTATTACTTTTCCAACCAAGTTACAATAAAATATATTATTAATTATTATTATTATTATTATTATCGCTAATTTGGTATTTGGCGATACCTTGTATTTAAATGAAATAAGTATTTACGATATGAGTAAATAATCGAGTAAAATGTTAAAAAGAACAAACGTCAAACGTCTTACTCCACATATTTTCAAATATAAATCGTCAAGTCATGTGCTACCGATTGGAGTTTCGGTTGTGCTTTTTCATCACTAAATAGTCTTATCGCGGTATTAGAAACATGGTAATGCTATTAATCTATTTGTATTCATAACAACAAGAACATATAGGTTGTATGTTCTGACGTAGCTGGTAACCCTAGTTGCTTGAAATTTTTAAATTTAATTTCGCATGAATTACAATCTATTTTATTTACTTTTATATGTTACTTTATTTTACTAGTAACTCTCAAGTGTTTACTTTTGTCAATACTTCAAATGTATATAAATAGATTTACTACATCCCTGATATCTAATTTGATTATCGTGACCAGTATTATTTTATTTGATAGATGGCGTGGGGGCACTGGTGGATGAACGAACCCGCCAGTCAGAACACCTTTCCAGCTGCTTGCTAATTAATCTATCGATTTCTCAAAATATTATTTTGATATGTAATTGCAAAGTCACACGAATCGTGTAATAAATGAGAGTTCCAAAAGAATAAAAGCATTTCCTTTATTAAAACATCTAACATTCTTATTTTGATATTATAAGAGGCTCTTAAGTCACAAGTGCGTATATTTTTTTTTTTATTGGGTGGGCGCCGTTTGACATGGAGTCTCCAGAAACACTACAGCTTCTTGGCATTTTGTATTTCATTCTCCCATTTCCGTGCCCTTTAGAGTGAAATCTAGCCCAGCAAAGCTACAAATATAAGTCCCTAGTCAGTCTCCGATTCATGGTAAGTCATGATGGTCAAGTTAAATATGTCCTTCACATATGCTTGCCCAATGGTCTATTTTGTCTGGGGTCAAAGTTGGTTATCGATAGTATTCTTAAGTATTTCTGGGTACTTCGGATGTTCTACTATAAACCAGTTTACAGCGGATACCCCAGAGTCCTAACTGTGTGGAAAATTTTACGTAAACGATTAAAACTGACGCCTTACAGATTGCAGTTGGTACAGCATCTACGTGAAGGTGACAAGCTTAAACGTCAAGATTTCTGCAATGAAATGCTGCAACGTAATGAAAATGAGTTTTGTGAGCGGATAATTTTTAGTGACGAGTCAACGTTCCATATAAAAACACAACGTTCGAAGATGGGAGACTAAACCTCCGAGAATATTAGTGGAGCATTTGCGTGATTCTCCAAAAGTGAATGTGTTCTGTGCTGTATCTCGCACAAAGGTGTATGGTCTTTTCTTTTTTGAAGAAAACACAGCAATGGTAGCTGCATATCATCAAATGTTGATCAATTGGTTGATGCCTCAACTACATCAGGACGGGGGGAACTTTATCTTCCAACAGGATGGAGCACCTCCTCACTGGCACCGTGTCGTTAGAAATTGTCTGGATGAAACACTTCCACAGCGCTGGATAGGCCGTGCAACAGCTGACAACCGCGTTCTCATACGGTGGCTACCAAGAAGCCCTAATCGTACACCGTGCGATTTTTTTCTATGGGGATTTGTGAAAGGCCTGGTTTACGTCGCTCCGCTTACTAATGATTTAGATGAGTTAAAACAACGCATCACGAGAGCTGTGGAAAGTGTCGATGCAGATATGTTACACCGGGTTTGGAATAAACTAGACTATCGCCTTAATGTGTGCCGTGTGACAGGAACAGCCCATATTGAGCACCTATGAGTTCCCAAAGGAAACTTTAAGAATCCCTTTATAAAATAGTTTAAACAAATTCATAATAACGCTAGTAGTTTTTGATTACTAAAACATTGAAAGTGTTATTTCTTTTGTAGTAACACTGTATTTTGTTCTATATGCATAATTTACTATTATTATGCAGCAAATATTTACACTATCATACAATAAACATTTGTAAATAGATACACTATAATAGCTGAGACTTTAGGATTACTGGTTTTGTAGGTATCATCAGTACCGAATTCGGGTTTAAAGTTATGGATTTTGGGGTGTCTTTGTCTGGTAGTATCTTAAAGCTCTTTAGAAGCATGGCCAAACCAATTTTGTTCTGTAAGATGGCAAATCGTAGACCTACAAAAGAAAATGTCAGGGTTTATTAGTCCTTCGCAAGACTACTCGTACCTATGCAAATTCTGGGCCCATCACCAAACGGTAAAAATGTAAACGGGCGGATATTGGGTTTGTGTTCCTTCGAAAACCTATCGGGATCGAATTTATCTGGATCAGGAAAGTATTCCGGATCTCTATGCATGGCTGCAATATTGATCATCACTGATGTACCTTCCTCTATTTTAACGTCCGTTCCTGGTATTATATAATCCATATTGCATATGCGATTGAGAAGTGGTAATGGTGGATATAATCTTAGACTTTCTAAAAAGGTAATAAAGGAATTGAAGTTGTAATGATTAAAATCATAACAGTTAAATTAATTACCATTCACAACTTGATCCAAGTATTTCATATCCATCAAAAGTTCATAGGTTAGTTCCCCGTTATTGCGTTCCACAGCCTCAGAAATTTCACTGCGCAGCTTTTCCTGAAGATCTTCGTGGAGAGATAACTCGTATAAAGCCATTGCTAAATTAGTAGAGGACGACTCAAAACCAGCTGCGAAGAAACTGACAGACTGCGCTAGCATTTCTTCCATTGTCAACCCTTTTGTATTTCCATTATGGCCAGCTGACAATTCCAAGAGTATTTGTATGAAATCGTTGCGTTTAGAGTCAGTTGTCTTCCTGTGTTCCAGAACTTCTTTGAATGCATTAGTAAAGAATTCCTCAACATCCCGTCTAAAAGTTTTTATTGGAAAAATTTTCTTGGCCTCTGGAAGGACGAATGTTACGAACATCCTCAGAAGCGCTGGAAAATTAATCTCGGTAAACACACGCCCGTACTTTCGAAATTCTGCATCAGGATTTTTAAAACTGTTACATTCCAAACCAAAAACGCAGGAGCCTATGATGTCTATACTGTAACAGCTGGTGATATCCTTAATATCCAATACCTTATTTTCTAAGCTCAGATTTCGCATATGCTCCACCATCTGCTCTGCAGAAAACATGATTTGTTGGTACATAAATTTCATCTTACCAGAAGTGAAGGTCGGAGTCAATTTAGCTCGCAAGTTCTTCCACCTTTCATCTTCTAAATTAAACAAGTTCGCACTTAGGGGTTCCCTTTTCTCATCTATAAAGTTCCCTCGATTTATGAAATGTTGAAAATCTGTCGTCAACATTCGTTTAATCAAATCTGGATCGATTAGAAGCAAAATTGGCTTGTGCATTATGAAAATTCCGCCGAATTTCTTTCCTTTGGATTTAAATTCCTTATGGACATCATTTAGCGAATTGTTGAATCCATTCTTCATGGATAAATTTCCCATAGGAAAACTGGGGGTAATGTACGATATACCTCTTCTTTTCCAGAATGCGTAGCACCATTTGAAGTATAAAAACACAGTTGTCACAGTTAGCACCACACCAGCCAGTAAATATTGGATAAACATTTTAATATCAAGGTAAGTGAACTAATCGCCTGGCTACTTGCAACTGCGATAATCAAACAAATTTTGCCGAGTATTTATAATTATATGCAATTCCGCTAAGTTGCATGACTTGTGCTTATTTATTAACAAACAAGTGATTGCTAAAGCGATCAATGATAGTTAAGATTTTTTGGAATAAAAGCTTTATTTTTACAATTATTGGCAGTTTATTTGATTTATACATCATGTAAACACTTTATATGATAATTGCCTCTATTCCGCATCACATCGTAAATATTTTAGCGATAATCCTTAGATTTTTTAAGTCTTCTGGTATCTCTTAAAAAAATCTAATGATGATTGCTAAAATGTTTACAATGCCATATGAAATAGACCCGATTATATACCTAGTTATATGGTATGAAGCGCATGTTTCCCTCCGTAGTTTTTTTTTTGTGCAAAGAAATGTACTCCACATCGTTGAAATAAGCCCAGCCTTGCCTTGTGTTGGCAATTATAGCTGGCTTTCCTAGAGTAGAGGACTTGAAATCTCTCGCGAATAGTTTTAATCAGCTGTTTTTCGGGCTGATAAATGCTGTTAATGAATTAAATATAAAAACTAATCCTCATTCATTTTACTTCTTTCCTGTATGTGAGGAGGATGTTCGAGAGGTTGTTGTCTCCCTGAGAGGTTCCGGATCCTCGGGCATGGATGGCATCCCTATATCATTTATCAAACAATGCATAAATGCTTACTTGAAACCTCTGACGCACATTGTAAATAGTTCGTTTACAACTGGATGTTTTCCAGACATCCTTAAACATGCAAATGTTGTTCCTCATTACAAGAAAGGTTGTCCCGACGATCTTAATAATTATCGACCTATAAGTCTCTTGCCAAGCTTCTCGAAGTTATTTGAGAAAATCACTTACAACCGACTCTACCACTTTATAGTTAAATACAGCATCTTAAGCAGGTTTAAGCATGGCTTTGTCAAATGCAGAAGTACGGAGACTGCGCTTTTTGAACTTACGGAAAAGATTATTTCAGCATTGGAGAAAATAACAATTCCTTGTGGCTTTTTGTTAGATCTGTCAAAGGCATTTGACAGCATTGATCACCAAATTTTGATACAAAAACTTGAGTGTTATGGAATTAGAGGAACTGCCCTGTCATGGATACAGTCATATCTATCATGTAGGAAACAAACGGTCTCTATCTCAACTGACGACAAAACCATCTATTCTAACGATATCAAAGGAAATAAGGGCGCTCCACAAGGTAGTATCTTGGGACCCCTGCTTTTCCTGCTGTATTTTAACGACATCCATGCTGTTGAATGCCGAACGATCGATTGTAATTTTATAACTATTAATTACGCGGATGATACTTTCTTCCTTGTGATGGGGAACAACCTGGACACCATAACTAGAGGTGTTTCAGACTCTCTAGAATGCATTGAAAAATGGTTACAGGATAACAAATAGCAAATTAATCGTGCAAAGTCAGAATTAATATTGTTTAAGACAAAAAATCAAAATTATCCTACTCAGTTAGGTAATATTAAACAATAACTCCTACCTTGTTACGATGCTGTGCGAGTATTGGGACTCATAGTGGACGATCATTTAAAATGGAAGAAACATATCGATGTATTAGCTAAAAAATTAGTTGTGTCTGTTTTGGCATACGACAATTGCGAGGTCTCGTGGACGCGCACACCCTTAGGGTAATACGGCATGCGGCAAAATAAACAGTACTGAAATGCGGATGTGTCAAATGTGTATATGTCATGCACTGAAACCTACCGAGCGGTTTCCGAACGTGGTTAGAACGTATGTGAATGTCTTTTTAATGTTAGTTGCTTCAGGATGGTTCTCACTGTTGCAGAAAAGGTTTTTATCGTGGAGCACTATTTTCGGCCATACGGAAAACGGTCCAAGCTTAAAAGAAGTTGCCGACGATATAATCGAGATCCGAATAATCGAATCATAACGTATTTAGTTATTTAATTATTATAACTAATTCAAATGAAATTTAATTCATTAATACCCAACACTAAATTTAAATGACCAGTAGCAGCATGTGTTTCACATATTTTTGACACATAGCGCTTATGTTTGCTTGCTTTGTAGCATCCAATTTCTTGTATCTATGTAGTAATCTCGTTTGCCGCACACAAGACTGAAATTGTCGAAAAAGACAACTTTGATTTCGTGAAAATGTTCAATAACTTCCTCCTGATCAATCGATCTGATAATTTTAGAAAAAAAACCGATTATTTGTTTCCAAATTTTCAAAAATATATATGGAATAAATATAGAAACATTTTGTTAAACAGTTCTTTGTTTATTTTCTTTTACATATTCAGCTATATTATAAGTAGAATCTTAAGTACTAATATATCACAGAACTACAATGTACGACTACAATTTTGAGCTTAATGCCAGGTCTATCAAAACTGTTTTATAAGATAAGATAAAATTACACTAAATTTACTCAACATAAAAATCATACCTTTAAAAATATTTACATTGAATTTAACATTTTATATCGATATTGTATGGGAGCTACATCATTTCCAAGTCTTTCAGCGAATGTCTGTTCCTTATAAAACCATAAATCCAATTTAATACTAGCCGCAACTTGCATATCCATTTTTTGCCCGATTTTTTGCGATACGGGTGAAGTAAAAATTGCACTTATAAATTTAGGAACAGGTTCCAATGATAAAGGCTTGGCATTTATGGATTGCTTAACATTTCTACCTAAACATAAAGTTCGTGCCAAAGTTTCGGAAGCCCTGCACAAGTTAAAAGCAATAGATTTGCCGCGATAAGTGGACAACACACCTAAAAACATTATTTCTAAGTAAGAGTCCGCTTTGCATAACTCAAACATATCAACTATTAAATCGGTGCCTTTCATAAATGATAAGAACGATTTAGAAGCCGGATCTCTACATCGATTTGAGTATTTTTCATAATAGTCTATATCTGGTTGGCTTTTTAACTGAAAAATAATATATCACCTTCAAAACTATTGTAGTAAATATTTCAAAATAACTCACATGCAATTTATTGAAGGTAACAGCAACTATACGGTTTACATTTACATCAATTGCAACGATTGAGACACCGTCTTCGGCCACCTTAATAAAGAGTTCCTCGAGTTCGTCCATAGCTGTTTTATTATTCTTCAGATCGAGTGCTTTACAAACAGTTTCGTCTGCGAAAAACGATTTTCTCCCGATCTCAATAGCTTCCTTTAGTTTATCTTCGGTTAATTGCTGGTAGTGGATGTTTCCTACAACACATATTGACTATGTTTTGCTACTAAAATACTAGAAATAAGAACAAAAGTACAGTCAAACATCTACATTTCCGATAAACGCCTGCATTTCTCAAGTGAAAACATTTTGAATTTAGCATTAGCAAAATTGATAGACAGAATGCTGCGATTGTGTGCTGCCCTCATTCAAAGTAAAGGTGGTTATATTGACGAGTCAAAAATTCAAGTAATTTGCTGAATAAATATGTAAGATTTTAAAGAATATATGTTGCTTTGCATTTTTTTGGTAGTGTTTTATTTTTCTCTCAAATAATTTTCTCTCTTTCTTTTGGTATTTTTACGATACATAATAACGCCAGGATGAGTAAATACTTATGGACGACGTACATATGTACCAGAGGCCATAACTGAATGCGTAGCAAAAATCGGATATTTAAAAGTATCAAACTCAATAGAAGTATAACATTCCATATTATTTTTTTTATAAATACAAACTTATTGTTAGTGGAAAGTCAGCTGAAAGGAAATGTAATGGGAAGGATAAATATCACCCATTATAGGAACATCTGCACAACACTGATTACGAATCCTTAGCCGAAGTACATACAACTGCTAAAAACAACAACCATCATTAAACAGAGGAATGCAGCTCACCTTTTATGGCTAACTACTAATAATCCAAAACTCAGGTTAGATTACAACTCATAGCAAAAAAATCAAGGTAAAAAGGTCACATGACTTAACACATATGGAATCATAGACTGACTGATAAGCGGGAGTGAAAGCAGGAAATAATTTCAAGTATAAGAAAAATATAAAGGAAGCAGCTAGTTTGTTGTTGATGAATAACACTAAAAATGAATATTTCTAAAACTTCTTGGAAGAGCAGAGGAATGAAGAAGAACCTAATGGGGAATAACTCCATGGAGGATGGAGAAGAATTAACCCCAGAAGAAATTAGTAAAGTTTCTCGAAACAATTAAAGGTAATAAACTTTTAGATCGTGGAAGGTTTCAAATTGAGCTGGTGACGTTTGAGTGAAAGAAATTCTATAGAAGACTTACACAAAACGCTTAAAATAAGTGGAGGTTCATAGAAGAACAAAAATTGTTTTGGAGTAGATCATGCACGGATCCTCTGCCTGAAACTATTAATGGAAAATCATCAAGCTAGGTGCTAGGAAACTACACTGACCGCAAAAACAATCGGCTAACTTAAAAATTTCACGAAAACACACTTTTTGTTTTAAAAATTTATATTTTGTTGTAGCAGTGCACATTCCCAATGAGAGACACGTGAAATGGAGAGAAAAGAGATAATATGAAACCTAAAATTAATTTAATTTAGGAATATGACAGAAACAGTGCACAATTAAATTTTACTTTTCAAATTACAAAAACTGAAGATGACAGCTTCTAATCAACTTTCAACTGAATGTTAATACTCTGGATGTCCTCTTCGAGCCTGGATTACACTGTTCACTCGTCTTGGCATCGAATTTACCAAATTTATTAAGGAAATTTTTGGAATTGCTTCGAATTCTTCTAAAAGGATTAATTGTTGCTCTTGCAAAGTTGTAAGCATTGCTGGACGACGACGAATACGCCTTTGGAGTTCATCCCAATCCCAGCAATCGGGATGTCGCTCATTTCTTCTTCTCCGCACTCTTTCTCGACCATCAGGTGATCGTAGACAAAAGCGCGACTCATCCGTAAAGAGAACTTCACTCCATTGCTGAAGATTCCAATTCGCATATAATTGTGCAAACTAAAGACGTGCTCTTCGATGTCTAAGTTGTAATTGTGGTCCTGTGGCTGCTCTTCGTGAAGTTAGACCATTCTCCATAAGTCTTCGCCTAATTGTCTTTTCACTTATTTCAATCCGTTCAACTCTTTGCAAGCGATGTTGAAGTTCAAGTGTTGTTATTTAGTGATCCCTTAATATATTCAACACAATAAAACGATAATCACTCCACTAGTTACTCTTCGCCTGCCAGATCCTGCCCGTCTTTCGAATGTCCAGTCTGTAGAAACCGATTCCTAATGTACGGGACACATACCGCTCATTACGACCATCTTCAATTAATACAATAATTTGTCCAACGTTTGCACTAGTTAACGAATTATTAACGCGTGAAAGTTGTTGTTGTTTACTGTCAAACTGGCGTCCTTAAATAACTGAGTATTCTTAATTAAATACTAAGAAACGCCGACTAGCTTATTAATGTAGATTCCAAAAAAAAGATGTAGGCGACTTTATAATAAAAATGTTTAATATGTTAAAATAAAAACACATTTTACATACACACAGTACACTAATGAATACGTACATTTAACAATAATAATATGACAGTCTAAATCTTTATTTAGACAAAAGAAAAAAACGAAATTTGTAGAGCTTCTATAAATATCTCAGGGTGGCAAGTTTTTTTGGCGGTCAGTGTATTTGGTCAGTTGCGTTGATAAGAAATTAGCACCTTCTTAAACTTTTAGTAGGCCAAGGCCGATATCTTTCTGTTGGTAGCGGATATATGCTGGCGTTCTAAAGAAGACTGGCTCTTTGATTACAGTCCTATCTTTAGTTCTTGAAGTTTTCTATATAAATTTTATAAAATTTCGTGCTACGTAATGTAAAAATATTTTGGACTCTACAGAATGTTCCATAAAGGTAGGGGAACTGTATTATTATAATTTCCAAAATGCCCAGTCGAAATGTTGCAGCAAGTTTGAGCTGTTTTACTTGACAAAATTTGTTTCCAGTCACCTGAGGTTTTCTTATTCAAATTACACAATCTTATTAAATGATTCATAATATTCCATATGAAATATCTACATATTTAAACAATTTCTAAATAAAACGAATATAAAAATAAGTAGAATCCTTACCGTCTTCAAATAATATTTTATCCATTTTCTTTCTTCTACACGTTTTCGTTAGTTTTCGCAATATGTCCCGACTGGGTTAAGGAAAATTACTGCCACTGTTTTAATCTTACTAATAATGATGCAGCGATAATTTGTTACGTGAGTTTAATATATGTATTTTAGATAAACGCTGATGCAACGAACGTAATGTATGAAAGATACATAATTCACTTAAAGTTTCGTTGATTCACAGACTGGCAGGAACCTCTACCTTATCTTGCTAGATAGAGAGTGACATTGAAATGTATTTAAACATAAAATCTAATGTTAAGATCAAAATAGTAACGATAAAATGCTATCGTCAAGTTGATACAATTGCTGACTAATTTTTCATGTCACACGAGCAAGTTCAATTAGCGCCAGTAGTATTGTAACATAAAGTGTGTATACTATGTTCATTATTATTTTAAAACGTATAAATAACGCTAAAGTAAATGTAAATAACTTCCAGACAGATTCGACTTCAAGGCCCCCAAACAGACTGTGAGTGCGTGCGTCTTTAAGTGCCGAGAGAAAAGATTTGCTGATTCAAACAACAATTGGTTCACTCACACTGGGTTTAGTATTTAAACTTGTACAAACTACTCGAATATATAAATAAATTACATATATTTATATGCGCTAATGTTGAGTTAATTACATTGTTAATTTATATAAATAATCCCTTAAATGTTTTTCCTGAAGGAATTTCAAGTGTAGTATTTATTATAGTAAACAGGAAAATTATGTTGAACTAAGGGAAGAATTGTTTTTTAAAGCATAATATTTGCATCATGTGTTTTGTCTACGCCAGGTGCTTGTCAGGCACCCCCACAGAGCCCATATGCCTCCTAATTAACATTACGACTCCAGAAAAAATCGATTATCCTAATTGACCATACCATGGTGCGATTTGAACTCCGAACGCCGTACTGACAGCGAAGCGTGCAAGCCACTAGACCATCAGCCAGGCTAGGGCAGTTTTGCAAGGGGTTTTTGCTCAGGGTTGTTTTAAGCATCATTAAGTACCATACTGGGTATTTCTTACCTCGTCGGGCATTCACCTAGAATGCGTTCCTTGAAGACTATTGTTTTCTTAAGTCGGTCCATTCACTCGATAATATTCCACTTTTAGAATGTGCAATACGCTTTAGGTAGTTTTCTTTTGTTTTTACCCTGTGCCGTTTTTATTTTCAACGTTTGTTTTAAGTTTTTTATTACTATTTTTACAAATGCTCAAACTCTTTTTAATATTTGTTTATTTTTCAATTTTTCGTTATTCCCTTGCACCATCTTCTTTTACCTATTTCCTTTCCCTATTCTCTTTCCTTATTCCCTTCCCCTATTCTTTTTTCGCGTTCCCTTTTACCTGTTCCCTTTTCCCTATTCCCTTGTTCCCTATTTTCTTTTCCTTATCCCCTTTTCTCTGTCCATTTTCTCTATTTACTTTTTCCTATTCCCCATTATCTTTTTCCTATTCTCTATTACCTTTTTTCTATTTCCTGTTCCCAATTTCTTGTTCCGTTTTCCCTACCGCCTTTTCCCCATTCTCTATTCTCTATTCTCGATCTCTTTTCCCTGTTCCCTTTGTGTCGCTTTTTCCCATTCCCTTTTTCAGAACTATCTTCCCCCTTTACTACGCCTTTTCCCTGTTCCTTTTCCCGTTTCCCTTTCCCCATTCTGTACTTCCTTTTTCCTATTCTCCTTTATCTGTTGGCTTTCCAATTCCCTTTTCCCTGATCCATCTTCTATTTCCCTTTCTATGCTTTTCTTTCTTGTTTTTAATTTTTTTTAACATTTTTTTTTTACATTTTTACCATTTTGTCCCTGTTGTTAAAGTTCCTCAACAGTTTTTTTTTTTATTTTTTAAACATTTTTAACGTTTTTTTCGATAATAATTTCGACAATTGCCATGATTTTCAAATAAAAACATTCTTTTTTGAAATGGTAGCATTTTCTAATAAATATAAAACAAAATCTATTAAATTATTCTTAAATAATGAGCTCAAACAGTCCATGAATTACCGACTTGGAAAGCATTTAGCGTTTTTCCCTATACTCAAAAATTTCTGCGCCGTATTGAACAAGCCTTCTGCTCTGGGAATGAACAGAAATGACTTTATTAAAAATTCAAGAAGATGAGAACTTTTTATTTAAAACTATTTGGAGCGATGAATCTAAGTTTAGTCGGAAAGGGATTGTTAATCGACGAAATAATCATTTCTGGGCAAGGGAAAATCCTCCCATTTTCAGAAATACACATTTTCAAGACCGCTACGTACTCTATTATCTTTTAAATAAATCCGTAATTTACAATGGCAATTCAAATGAACCGAAATATTAAAAGTATCTGTTGTGAAGTTAATGAGATAATTAGAGTTTTTAGCGCCTAGGGGTATGCAACCCACTTGTCATCTTAAGTGCGCAATGCGCAGTTGCACTGTTTTAGTTTGCTCTCTCGTTCGTTGTTAGCAAGTTGTACCTACATAGATACATTGTTAAGTTCTATTGCAAGTGAAGCGATCGATGTAAAATCAATAAAGTTACTGTCGCTTATATCAAGTTTTATTCAATTAACATTTCAACAACATTATTCTGGTCCTTCGAAGCGGATCCTTCGACAAGAAGAAGGAAAAGATTACGCAGAACCTACGATAACCTGTAAGTCAATCCATGTTCTATTCCACATTCATACCATTCATTTACGTTCAATTTTTGCAAGAATTTGTTGTTTTTTCATTTCTATTGTCTTCATGCATGTAAGTGGTTCGATTTGAATACGATTATTCCGATACACCTTATACATTTGCCATTTACCGATTGCAATGGAAGATATCAAAATTAACGTGCGCAAGCGTGTTGTAATAAAACAACGCGTAACCAATTTTGTCAAGTATGTTGAATCTATCTCACAATTAACAGATAGAAGCGTTGCTCAACTTAAAGAATTGGAAATTAGGTTAGGTAACGTCAGTCACATATTAGATGAGTTCGAAAGCATTCAGCAAATCATCGAGACGCTGTGCTCAGATGAAGAATTAGCGGAACACGCAAAATACAGAGATGAGATAACAGACACATTTTTAACAGCTCAAGCGCTGGCAGTTACAATTGTAAACCCGCCAAACACAACACGTGACACATTCGTTGATAATAGCATTAATTCTACTAATACAACTCTACCTAATACAGTAGTGTCAAATATAACACCTTTTAATAGCAGTACAGGTCAAATAAAATTACCTACAATCGAATTACCCAAATTTAATGGTGACTACACAAAATGGTTAGAATTCAAAGACACGTTCACATCTCTCATTCATGAAAATTCCCAAATAAGCAATATTCAAAAATTTCACTATTTACGTGCATCTTTAGGCAAAGAAGTTTTAAAAATCATACAATCGTTAGAATTTTGCGACACCAATTATGAAAAGGCATGGGAATTATTACACAAACGGTACAATAAATCACAATTACTAATTCATAGTCACATTAAGGCCATATTTGAGTTGGAAACCATAACCAAAGAAAATGCTACGAGTTTAAGGGGAATTGTTGATACAGTTTCGGAACACATTTATGCATTAAAGAGTCTTAAACAATCTACGGAATATTGGGATCAGATATTAATATATGTTATTAGTACTAAATTAGACAGGGTGACACTCAGAGAATGGGATCATTTTAAAACAGATTTGTCTACTTTTCAAGAATTTGTCGACTTTCTGATTGGTCGCGCAGATGCATTGGAAAGTTTTGAGAGTAAAGCGAAAGGTAAAGAACAAAAAGACAAAATTTCACTCACAAAAAAGTTTCTATGGTAGCTTCGACAAGTTTATCGTGTAATTACTGTAAGGATGCTCACACTATTTACCATTGCGCGGAATTTTTAAAAATTACCAGTCAATGATCGTTTAAACAAGGTTTTAGAATTAAAACATGCAAGAACTGTTATATGTCGCGGTCATGATGCCAAAACATGTCGATCTGGTACATGTAAAAAATGCAAGTTTAGACATAATACATTGTTACATTTTGAAAAACAAGTTGAAACAAAACAAGAAGTAAAACCACAAGCATCGACCTCTCAAGTATCATTTTCCGCCCTCGGTGTCAATAAACTTGTATTGTTATCAACAGCAATGATAAATACAAGCAATTCATCAGGTAATACAAGGTCAGCTCGCGCATTACTTGACAGCGGATCTCAAGTTAATTTCATTTCAACACGACTTTGTAAACAATTGAATATAAAAGGTATTTCAACAGATATATCTATCACAGGTATCAATAAAATGACTTCGAATTTAACTCAAAAATGCGAAGTTACAATTTCTGCAATGAACGGAAGTTCAAAATCAACAATTTCATGCTACATACTAGCAAAAATCGCAGACAATTTGCCTAATCAAACAATAAACATAGATTCATGGGAAATTCCTTCAGATCTACCATTGGCTGATCCACAGTTCAATCAGTCCAGCGAAATAGATATACTGCTCGGCGCAGATATATTTTGGCATGTAATTTACGATCAAACTTACAAATTACCAAAGGGCCTCCCAATTCTAAGGAACACTGCTTTCGGTTGGATCGTATGTGGTTCTTTAAAGCAGTCAACTGCAACAGCCGTGTGTAATTTCACTACAAGCAACACCTTGCATCAAGATATCAAGCAATTCTGGGAACTTGAAGAAGTATACATGGACAACAAACAAAGTTCTGATGACGAATACTGCGAGCAACATTTCAATTCAAATTTAACACAAACTGCAGATGGTAAGTTTATGGTGAAGATTCCACTTAAATATCCTCCAACATTGCTCGGGAACTCACGAGATCAAGCATTAAATCGATTGTCGAAATTAGAGAAGAGACTACATTCTACGCCAAATTTAAGAGCACAATATATTTCATTTTTACAAGAATACTACGATTTAGGTCAAATGTCGTTAGTATCGCCAGAAGACAATAGGGCAACGCCATTCTATTTACCGCACCACTGTGTATTAAAGGATGAAAGTACCACAACCAAACTTCGGTGGTATTCGAGGGTTCTTCCAAATCTGATAGTGGATGGTCTCTGAATGATCTACAATATACCGGTCCTGCAACTTTGAATGATCTATTTCATATAATCATGCGTATCCGGCAATATCGTTTCTTGGTAACAGCAGATGTGGCAAAAATGTACCGCCAAATATGGGTGCATCCTGATGATAGGCAATTACAAAGAATATTATGGCGAAGTCATAATGACGAACAACCCCAGGAGTACACATTAAATACCGTCACATATGGCACTAGTTCAGCTCCATATTTAGCAATCAAATGTCTCCAACAAGCAGCTCTTGATAATCAACATGAATATCCTGAAGCAGCACATACAATATTAAATGACTTCTATGTAGATGACCTCATCACTGGTTTCAATTCAGAGGAACATGCAATAGACATTTGTCAGCAAATTTCAAACATTCTTGAAGAATACCATTTTCATTTGCGGAAGTGGCATTCAAACAGTAAGATTATCACAGCTAAGTTAATTCACAATGGTGAACCATTAGCGAACTTCCATTAGGTCATGACTCTATTAAAACGTTAGGGATTCACTGGAATAGTCAATTAGATGCTCTAACTTACAAATCACTTTGCATTTCTCCTTCACAAGAAATTACAAAACGATATATACTATCATGTGCTTCTAAATTTTCGATCCATTAGGACTCATAAGCCCATTGTTATAAACAATTAAAGATCATGATACAGAAGCTATGGTCATGCAAATTAGATTGGGACAATCCAATTCCCGCAGAATTTTCTCGTGATTGGTTCGCATGGTTCAATGATTTGCAACATTTGAAGAAAATAATCATTCCTCGTCAAGCCTTAATACCAAACTCTACGTCAATTGAACTAGTTGGCTTTTGCGACGCATCACAGCAGGCATACGCATGTTGTATTTATGCACGTTGTACTGACGAAGCTAAAAACGTCACGGTTGAACTATTATGCTCAAAGACGAAGGTAGCCTCTCTGAAAGTACTTACCATACCCAGGTTGGAGTTACTAAGTGCGGTACTTCTAGCAGAACTCATGACAAAGGTGTCAAAAATACTTACCGTTAAACATGAAGTATACTTTTGGTCGGACTCGAGAATCGTCCTGGCATGGTTAAGGAAAGATGCAAGGCATTTACACACATTTGTAAGTAACCGAGTTGCAAAAATACAAGAACTCACCGATCCGAACAAATGGCACCATGTGTCATCAGCAATGAATCCAGCTGACATTGCATCGCGAGGTTCATTAATTCAAACTCTACTTACCACACAATTATGGTGGAAAGGCGCTCCATTCTTATCTTTACCCAAGGACGAATGGCCTTTTCTAACCAAAAATGACTTACCTGAAAGGGTACCGGAGCTAAAGAAAAATTATGCATCATTTATCAATATCAACCAAGAGTTATTCCCATTTCGAAATTACTCCAATTATAATCGATTAAAGCGTACAATAGCATATTGTATTCGATTCACAAGGAATCTGAAAACACCCAAATCTCAGAGAAAGATTGGCTGCCTAGACACATCGGAGTTACACGATGCTGTAAAGGCACTTGTGAGGTGGGCTCAGAAAGAATCGTTCGCACAAGAAATTATCGACATGGAAACAAATTCAAAACGCAAATTACGAAATAATTTATCATCACTATCACCATTTCTAGACGAAGACGGACTCTTACGTGTAGGTGGTCGACTAGTAAATTCAGGTTTACCTTACGACAGTAATCACCTTACTTTTAGGAAAGCATCATTTAACACGATTGATTTTAGAAGAAGAACATAAACGATTACTACACACGGACCACATCAATTATGAGTCATGTAAGACAACAATTTTGGCCACATCGGGTTTACAAACAGCTAAGCACATATTCGAAAATGCATAAAATGTTTTAAATTTAAGCCTAAGGTTCAGTTTCCCATCATGGGCAACTTACCCAAAGAGCGCATCACACCAAGTTATGTATTCGATAACACAGGTGTCGATTTAGCTGGTCCGTTCTTGTTAAAAGATCGTAAGGGACGCGGTTCAAAATTGTCAAAGGCGTGGATTTGCATATTTATATGCTTATCAACAAAAGCAATGCATATTGAACTAATCAGTAGTTTGTCTACGGATACATTTATAGCATGTTTTCGGCGATTTATATCCAGACGAGGCACTCCTTCTACCATGTGGTCTGATAATGGCACCAACTTTGTTGGTACTAACAACCAATTAAAACAGTTTTTTAAGTCTGCAAATTCAGACATTCAAACGCCTGTACACGTGAAGGCATTCAGTGGAATTTTATTCGCCACACGCACCTCATTTTGGGGTTATGGGAGTCTGGTGTAAGAGGTATTAAAAGGCATTGTATAAGGTCATAAATAACACACATTTACGATTGAAGAGTTCATTACGTTCTTGCGCAAATTGAATGTACTTTGAATTCCCGACCTTTGGTTCCATTATCCACGGATCCTAATGATTTCGCACCCCTTACTCCTGCACACTTCCTAGTAGGAAGATCATTAATTGGCCTACCAGAAGCGAAGTTGACAGACATTCCGATGAACCGTTTGAAGAGATTCGAACTACTTCAACAATTACATCAAAGATTTTGGACAAGATGGTCGAGAGAATACTTGCATCATTTACAACAACGAAGTAAATGGAAATTCCCTTCGTCATCCATGACCATTGGCACATTAGTGGTCATCAAAGACGACAACCAACCTCCCTGCAAATGGGCAATGGGACGAATTATCAAGACACATCCTGGTGACGACGGAGTGGTTCGAGTGGTGTCCTTGAGGACTATAAGAGGTCTCATCAAACGCGCGGTCGCAAAGATTTGTCCGCTACCGATTGAAAACGAAAATATACACATTTGAATTATTGTATTTTGAATATCTTGAACAATTTTAAAATTGTCCAAGGGGGGGAGTATGTTGTGAAGTTAATGAGATAATTAGAGTTTTTAGCGCCTAGGGGTATGCAACCCACTTGTCATCTTAAGTGCGCAATGCGCAGTTGCACTGTTTTAGTTTGCTCTCTCGTTCGTTGTTAGCAAGTTGTACCTACATAGATACATTGTTAAGTTCTATTGCAAGTGAAGCGATCGATGTAAAATCAATAAAGTTACTGTCGCTTATATCAAGTTTTATTCAATTAACATTTCAACAACAGTATCTGTTACAAATTGTCTTCAAACTTTATCTCCAAACATAAGGCAAGATTGTCAGTATCAGATGGTTGGTGCACTTGCACACAATATCAGAGAGGTTTATTGGCAATTGATAGGAATGTTCGAAGACCGATGGCTTGGTTCATATGG
The DNA here is from genome assembly GCA_004143645.1 of Protaetia brevitarsis. NCBI lineage: Eukaryota > Metazoa > Arthropoda > Insecta > Coleoptera > Scarabaeidae > Protaetia > Protaetia brevitarsis. The sequence goes on from RXPK01000076.1 coordinate 890,995, forward strand.
ACCTTGGAGTTGGCCTCCTCCACCTCTAGAATTGACGCCACTTGATTTTTATCTTTGAAAACATACAGAATGTGAAGTTTACAGTAGGTACACCTATTGACAACAGGCAAGATCCTTTAAATTGTGTGAGCTATTAGACGAAAACGAAATAGACGGGGCAAGTACAAGGCAAACTAAATTTAGAATTATAAAGTGTCTTGAACAGAATAGGGATCATATGAAACAATTATAGCATTCTACAGGTAGTTTATCTAATATTTTAGGTTTCCTTTGTCACTAAAATCATTTTTATTAGTTTGTTCTGTTAATAACATCACTAAATTCTTTTTGTTAAAGTATCATTTTTATTAGTTTGTCCTGTTGTTATATTCACAGTCTGCTTTCAAATATGCAAAGGTTTTAAGAACAGATTTAAATATTATTTGATAAAAAGCGTTAATAAAGACAGAAATTCTAAAGATAAGAATAAGGATAACTGTAGTATATCGATGCATAAATTAGATTTTCATCTAAATATTTCGAACTATAGAAGTGTTCCATATGGAAAAAAAAACTTTTGCGTTTGAAATTTTTCCGTTTGTCACTAAAAGAAAGACTATTAAACATCTCTTCGCAAAACGCATTTTTTTTTAAATCACAATAACTCAAACACAGTTGAAGATATTTAGGTATAAGATGACCTAATAAGTGTATCGAGAAAGAATGAATCGATTGCAGAATCCAAAAATGCAATACAGATGTTTCATTTAAGTAAGGAAAGTTGTAAAGCATCGGAAATATTTAGAACAAAAGATGAAGGGTATGAATTACTCTTAACTTGAATGTTTCATGTTCATAAATAGTAAATAACTTCTAATGAACAGCAATCACGCAACCCCATGATGTGACTGCCATAGATTAAGTTTGTGTTGCTGAGGCAATTTCCAATCAAAAATGTTGAATAAACGTTTGCCCAAAACTGAGCCACAAGCATTTTAGACAATTCTACTAATGCAGACATTAAGTACCGCTTCAAAAAGGAATTTCATTAAAATAATTTAAATCCTTTTTGCTTGAAATTGTTTAATTTAATTAATTCTCCAAAATATCCGACAAATTGCTGTGTATATATTGAAATTCTTCTTAATTGAAGACATAGCTTTGCTAACAGTCTCAGGATCAGCAAGTATTCAGGTTCTAGGCCATTCATAATCCTCGCAACAAATTATTTTCCGTCGTTAGGTTGTTCTGCACACGCAAAACTTTTCAACCTTCCCCATAGGATTTTAGTCTGGTAGCTTTGCTTGACCACCGACTACTGTAACTTTTCTGATCCAGGCGAAAACGCAAAATATTTTTTCTATTAATATGTTATTCTTTCTTTTTTCAATCAATTTTAGTGGAGTTAAGTTTTTGGATTTGTCAGTATTATAGAAAAAGTATAACCAATTTTTCTACAGATAATGTGATTCCATTACAATATAATCATTCAAACGTGCAAAATATAGACCAATGCGACCAGAGTTTATTCAGCAAAATTTAAATTCAAAATTAAGGTCGAATCGTTTATACTAACGACCTACCGCGCATCTCCATCGAAATGTAACTTCGAACGCATTACTGTGTCCAGAGGAGGCGGTAGTCTTTTCCCAATTACTCGCCGACATCGTTCGATGCATCTGCGATCGCATTATTCAACGGAACAAATTGAAAATGCAATCTCCGCATGACGTAGCGGTAAATTGTCTTCCTTCAGCCTTCCGGAATTTGCCAATATTGGACTGTCTAAATAAAAATGTCGTTTTAATTAGATGTTATTTACTAACAATGAGACAAATTGAATACTATTATTTTAACGGCTTCAATTTAATTGCATATTTGATTACTTGTTCTAAGAAAATAATATGTGGTAGTACTGGCTGTATGTACTGCTGTGGACACCTTATCGCAAGAGTTTTTTTTAGTTGCACAGATGTTCATGTTTACTCCGATAAGCCTTTGTCAATGTTTCGAGCAAATTTTCTCAGAAATTAATGTTAATTTTTGTACAAGATTTAGTAAATGATTTCATTGTTTAATTTATTTAAATGTTCAGTTGTTTTAAATTAATTTCACTCTGTAATATGTATAGCGTTCACTTTTGTAGTTCATGTCCTTCTTTATAGTTTTCTTCGATCTGATCTGTGCTTTGCGTTGCACGCAGCTGTTGATATATGTATACGATTGGTTAACCTTGTAAGACTCAGTTTCTCGATAGACGTTAAAGCGTGAGTGCATGATATTTGTTAAGCTTTGCTGCCATTTTGTTATTTCATTTGATTTAAAGATTTGAATTCGCGTTTTTTGTTTTATTTCGCCCATCAAGGAACTCGTTTAATAATAATTGTTATTGTATTGTTGTGTACACAATTTAGATATAAGATCATTTATTATTTTTGATCGGGAAAATTTTAAGTTTAAAGAGTTAATTTTTTTTTCGTTTTTAATTTTGCTGAATTGTAATTATTTATTAATCACCTCGGGTTGGGTGAATAGAAGCATTGTGCTTGTATGTAAGTTTTTCTTTTGTAAATTTACTTGATTTGTCCACGTTTAATTCAGTTTATTTTATTTTGAAACCATGGGGATTGTTTTGATATTAAGGATTATCTTCATGAACAAATTTGTTTTTTTGCTTTGTTAAAGGATTTAGCATTGTGCTTTTGTGATTTAGAATCTCGAGCAGTTTTTGATTCCGACCAGAACCCTTTGTTCAGGGTTTTTTTTCTGCTAATTTGTAATTAAGAATTTTTTTTTCTTTTTTTTATAATAAATTATTGATTGTAAAATTACGTCATTTAAAATTCTGTTCTTTTATTGAAAATAGACCTTTTCAATTTTTGAGGTAAAAAAAGAAGGTCAGATTTCTTTCACCCACATTTTTATTTTTCGTGATTTGTTTTAATTTGCTAGTGTAACCCTGAGATTAATTGTTCTTTTGCGTCCTTTTAATTTTTTTTTATCCGTTGAGATAGCTAACTTAATTTTTCATTTTTATTAATTCATTCTGCATTTTCTTTGGTACCTTCAGTAGACAGCAGTACGTTAGGACAAAGGTCGAAAATAAGATGAAATATTAGGAAAAGCAGCCCAGGATTGATGAAAAGACAATTCCTTATTTACATGCATCTAAGATTTGGCTGTTTATTTTCAACATCATCAGAGAACAAGTTTCTAAAAGGACAATAAGTGTTCGTCGCTTTTATTGTCCTTTTAGAAACTTGTTCTCTGATGAAACTGAAAATATACAGCGAAAGCTTAGATACATGTAAATACGGAATCATCTTTTTATCAATCCTTGCCTGCTTTTCTAATGTTCATTTTATTTTCGACCTTTGTCCTAAGAAAATAATGTTTAATTGGCACTCTTGCCTATTTAACAGACATTGTTCTCTTTGTTTTGCGTCAGCTGACAGGGAAGTTGGCGCTGATACAGTCAGTAGTTAGCTTTTTAGAGACGACTCCGGATGCTGCATTGAATTGCCTTCCACGTGCTAATAGTTTGTCAGAATCAACTGCTTCTACAATATTTTTTTACCTTCGGAAAGGGGTTGGTATCACTAAAAGTTTTTCTCTCTGCTAATTTTGCGTATCTAAAAACGAACCTACATAACTTCATTAGCATGATTGCGTTTTTCATCTAAAAGAAGGAACTTTTGACTTGGTTGTTCAAAGTTCTGCCTTGAATTAACTGCTCAAACAAAAAAATGGATCATTTAAGCATTGTCGTATGCACAAATTGCCGTGGATTTCTGTGGCCATTGACGAATGATATGGTTTGCCAAGTGATACAATGGCTCAGAAATTCAACTTAAATAGGAAGTATCAGGTTATAACATCAAATAGGAAGAACTAGAAGACAGGTACTCCAGTAAAAACGGACTCGAACTGCTATCACAGATCACCTCATATATAGATATGTAACTGAATACCCAATCATTGGCAGATTTGGAGGGAAATGCATCAGAACGGAAAGCGGGGAGGACCTCACAGGTATGCAACCCATATCACCATAACCCCTTACCCTAAACCCATAACCACTAGAAACTGTATAGTCAACAGGATTACGGGAGCTACAACACAAAATAATAAACTAATAAATATGTGGTATTGTTCACTAGCTATTGTGATATCTCATAAAAAAATGTGTTAATTTAATTTTATCATTGTGGTTTTTTCGTCAGAAGTTGTTTTTAATTTCCTTACTTTTAGTAGTTTATTTATTTATTATATGCATGAGAAAGTATGCAGCCACACTTTGTTTAAACAAAGCCCTAAAGCATATAGATATTTACGAAAGATTTGTTTTGCTCATCTTCTACAGTAGCAAAATTGTTAGGGGACTTATCTTTGCGAGCAGATATATAATCTATAATGTAGGTAAAACTCTGTACGATGTTATTACAACTTACTGCATTTCAAGGATTAATGAAGTGTGATTGGCTATTGGCTATTACGCGATTTTCACTTTAAGAGAGACCTTTAAGAAGGCATGAATCAATAGATGGCCCTGTCGGTTAAATACAAACAATTCATTTACAACTCATTTGTATCTTGTTGGAATATAAAAAAATCTGTTGCAGACATGTTGTTCAGTTATTAGAATAGCCACCCACTACTAGCTCAGATTTCGTTGATTGCTCTTAGAGGTAAGATCATTATTTGAAGCTTATTTATACATTTCTTCCTAAAATAGTAATTCTGTAAATATTTTGTCATTAACTAATCCCAAGTCAGTTTTTTAATACAGAAGAGCTTACCATAGTAGAAAATTTCATCGTCTATTTTTAAATAATTCCATAGTTTACAGTAAATTTCAAAATTTCAAAATGACAATCTAACAAATCTCAGAAGATAAATCTTATTCTTCCGTTGCTAGAAATTCCCTTTTGTCCGCACATGCTCGAATTAAGTCCTTCTCAATTCCAAGAACATTAAACAAAAAACATATTCCTGAATTTTATCAACTGATTTAGAGGTTAAATATGCTTAATTTCGTAAACGAACTTCGTTGCTACCTTAATTACGAATAATATTAATTTTCACATTCTAATATTTGTTAGAACTTACTTGCTAGTAGAGTGTTGACTAATTATTATTTCCATTGCGTCTTATTTAAAAAAAAAATATCGGCAATAGTTTAGGTCTAGATATTACCAATCTAATACAGAAAAATGTAAAATCAAAATTTTCTTTTATTCTTTTATTTTGTTATAAAATTGTTTATTGAATATCTCATTGCATGTTTTGTATTGTTTTTCACGAATAAAAGCGTTGTTGGTACTATTGTTGTAAAAAAAAAAAGTTTGCTTAATTTGTTTTGTCACTGTGGCGCCGGCAACCCAATTTACGACCCTGTAAATTCAATTGTCCAACTCCATTATAATATACATGTATCTGTTGTAAACATATAATGAAACTTTATTGTTCTGGGCCATTGATTATATATAATATAGATATACCAACAGCCAATTTATCAAAATAGTCAATTAAAGTGTCACTCGCTTATATCTACATATTCAAATTAAATTTTTCGTCAGATTTATTTTAGCATTTATGAAACCTAACTACATAGGCGTACTCTAGCGGAGAGTGGTACATTCATTGAATTTACATGTATATCTTAGTATCTACGGAACAAAAAACAACAGGTCGTTTTTTTACGTGCCTAAATCTGGGAACGTAAAAAGTAATAAACATGTTAAAAATGTGATATATGCCGGTAAATATATCGAGTATAAATTGTGTTTCAACTAATAATTTTAAATCAAAATTTCTATACCTTAACCTTATTTTTTATTCTGGTACATAAATTAAAGTAAAACCAAACTAATGGCTTACTAAATAAATTTATGATATATACAGCGTGAGCGCAAACAAATATCATTTATGCTGGAGCTTTTATTAGTAGTTCTAGTGGAGAAAAAGTTGTGAATAAAAGTTGAAGTACCAATTATTTTACATAACTTTTATAAACAAATATAATATAATAAATATATAACATAATAATATTAAAAAAGGAAAGGAATATATAACATACAGTGATCGGTAGAACGTGCGCATCATATGTGAAATTTGTTTATCTTTGAATTTAGTAAATCTTTCTTCTTACAAATTGCCTCTGCATGTCTAGAAACTAAAATAACCCTCATCAAATCTGCCTAAAATTTAATTGTATACCAGGGAAGGTCAAAAATATGAAATTACGTTAAGAGTAAAATATCTCATTTTTTGGGTTTAGAAGATTCTTTTATGAGAAAATGGTGTTTCAAATTTAACGCTATGTCCAATTATGAAGATTCGTTTAATTTAAGCAAAAAAAAAATTAATCGCTTTTTTCGGAATTCCTGTATACAAAATTGATCCTGATCATACAGCTGTCATATCCTATCCTGAGAGGAAATCATATGCGTACAATACCATAATTAGTTAGTTTCAAAAATGTTATGGCTTTGAAAAGTAAAACTTCAAAATAATATGTTTTGCTTTCAAATAAAACAAAATAATAATATCTAATTAAAATTATAAAGAGCTTACTTCATAAATAACAGACCCTTAGATCTTAGATCGAGAGAGGAGAAAAGACATTCACCCCTCTGTTTACTTTGAACAAATAGAAAAAAAAAAAATTTTTACAAATACCTACGTTATCACAACATGCGGAATATCGTCACCAAGGAAAAAGTGGAAGTTATGAAAACACATGTTCTTGGTTCAATAAGTTATTATGTCTTAAAATCTACACATACTTTTTTAGGAGGAAAAACGGGAGTGAGAACTTATTAATGTTATATAAACGTTTACTAATACTATTTATTCAAACTTACAATAAAAAAATAAAAATTAAAGTATTTCTATATTGGTCGAAAATCGAACGTAAACATAGACTTATTAATATCATACTGATTTTCACCTTACGATTATATGTCCTGTACGATTTATTTTATATTGTAGATAGCTGTAGCATGATAACAATATAATAGAATAACAATTAAGGCATGAATATATCGATAGTTTGTCTGCATTTTCTTACAATTATCAAGTTTTACAATTTGAATATTTCATATAAGGCGCGGACAATGTATATGCGTGATAAACAGCACCATCTGTTATTTAGAAACGTAACACTGTTCAAGCTAATGAGTTAACATAGGTTGAGATCTTAGATATCCCACTTATATTTTGGACCAGGAAACGCTGGCGGTACCATAGCGGCATGGTCCAAAAGCTCAAATTTAAGCGTTGCCATTGCCTCTTATGGACGTAGTTTATCTATATTATATATAAATTCAATGTTCTGGGCGCAAATTTGAAATTTTGATTTTTGGTGGAATGTTATGAGTTGATATTATTTTTTACGTTTACCATCGTCCAAATGCATGAAATAGGTGAGTTTTATTCCGCCGAAAAATAACTCAATTCTTGTAGAGTGTTGTCAAGAATGATGAGAAGAAACAGAATCTTCATAATTTTATTTTTTACATTAAACTCTCCAGTGCATTGGTGTAATACACGGTGTTACATCATCACTAGTACATATAGGCATAGGCAGGACAAGGACAACATACAGCCTGAAGAGCTTCGGGCTTATAATTAGTTAATTAACTGTTTAACTAAGACATCTTACCGTAAAAGCAGAAAGAAAAACTCCATTAAATCCTTAAGTTAACACTATGGTAGTGTCCACAGTCCTCACACCTGAAACAAAGTAATTTATAAATTAAATTTGTATAATTAATCTTTAAATGTATGTATTAACTAACTTTTAGGAATATGATACATGACTTTTTTTAAATGAATTCAATGAATTAAGTCTTCTCTGAAGGACAGAAAGAAAATTTTCTATTTTATTTCTTTGTGTATTTTTATTTTCTCCTTCTCAGATGGCTGAATCGAAATATTAAAAACCAAAATGTTTCAATTTATTGCTACTATTAGAAAAACCATCTCATGTCAATCATCGCCCCAAATTAATTTTAATCTGTATTGCTTTAACAGATATGTATAGTATTCACCCATTTGTTTTCATGCAATATCGTTATGTTTATTGATGACTGTAGATTTTCTGTTATTTTCCAATTAGTGAGTAAATATCACTCTATTTTTATTGCTTTTGTTAATTAATTTGTGGATGCTAATAGTCTCTAGCCTGATGATGGAGGTTTTTTTTATTTTTCAACTTCATCATATACTCACAAACTTCAATAATTTGAAGAAAAAATAAGTTTTGTAAGCTAACATAAATTTACACTACCACCATCAACCGGTCGCTAAGTTGTTTACCAATGAACACTTTGTGAACAATAAGGGAGCTTTTCTGTTATTCAATATAATAATCCCACAATCTAGGTAAATAATTGTTGATAAAATTTTTCTGTAGCTGGTAATATAATTTTATTTTTTTCCTTCCCTATTTTATATATGCATTCGTACATTCGTGTGTTCTCGTTACAAACGCATACATGTCAATATGTAAATTATTAACAAAAATAACCTTTAATATCATGTCGGTACAAAATATTCAAGTTTTAAAAATTAAAATCTTAAAATGTTGTGACTTACACTAAATATAAGTATCCATTGTAAATATATTAAAAAAATAAGGAATGTTCTGAAGAGGACAATAACAATTGTCGAATCGTAAAATTTTTTTATGAATTCTCACAAAAAAAAAATTAAATAAAGTTAAAATATAAGTCACTATCTTATGAAAGGAAAAAATTGAATAATACAATAATAGTTTATAGTAAGTATTCTTGCTATTCATTTTACAGCAGAGTTATGGTAAATAAATCCAATTTTCATTTACGAGAAAGACTAAAGTTACATATTTAGTATCAGCCATCATCGTTAGAAGCATGACTTTACTTGCTGTAAGCAATTTGATCATTTGTCACATGTACAAATGAATTTTTTAGTTGTCAATACTAATTTTTCACTTACGGTTAGAAAAAAAATTTCTCAGTCTGTAACCACACTTTGTATTTGTACAATACTTTCATTGTTTTGGTAAGCTTGAAAATGAATAAGTGTATATGTTACCGCTTATATCGGACATTGTAGGAACTATTTCACTGTATTCCTAGCATTCCCCAGACTAAATTGAGCAAAATAGATAATTGACCATGACAAATCTAACCTCACTTTTGCATGCGCTGTGCAATAACGGCTTGTGTAATAAAATGGAGCCAACGAATAAGTCTAATGCTAAACTTCAAGATATTTTAGGAAAAATATTTTACAACAGTGTATATACAGATCAAACAGTCGATCTATAGTAGGGGTATAATATGTCGGAACCATTCGGCAAGAGAGAAGTAGGGATGCGTTGGTGATACCACGTGATACATCGCGTCAGTCGATAGCGCACAGTTGCATTTTGTTGGCGAAGTAACGTACTTTATGCTATCTCCCTTCCCGAACAGTTCCGACTTGCCATGCCCCGACTATAAGTCGACTATTTGATCTGTATATGTAAAAGTAAATATATAGATTTAGTTATTATTGTGTGAGCAACTGACACAAAAATACCGGAAAAAATAGCAGAAGAAACTATTAAAGCTCTATGATGTAGTTACGGTCGAATATATAGAAAAACTTATTTATCCGGTCAATAAAAGTAGTGCAACAATTAAATATTACCTGCATAATGATGAAGTTTATAATACATCAAGCTCATGTCAGCATTGGCCATGGTGGCCGTAGCCGAATGGACAAAGAGATGCAAGCTAAATATAAAGCGAGACGGGGTTCGTGTTTTTCTTACATGGTACCGGAGTGTGTTCTTCCCATTTCTTCCACACCCTAATAACTCAATAGACCACTACTCTACATGATGAGAGATGGGCATCCATAACCATCTGTTGTCAGGTACGCAAAGTCATCCCCAAGCTGTCGTCCAGGACAGCAAGATACTGCCTGCAGCTCTCTCGCAGTAAACTACGTCAAGTTGTAGGGCTATTGAATGGTCACTGCAAACTTAATAAACACATGCACCGCATAGCACTGACTAGCAGTCCACTCTGCCGTGCATGTTACCTAGAGGACGAGACACCGGAGCACATCTTATGTGACTGTCCGGCGCTTGCCCAGCTTGGAGATTCCATCCTGGAGGAGTTCTGGCCCAGTATGACCAGCTTTGGCGACACCTCACATGCTACATTGCTCGAGTTCATTCTTCGCTTGGGTTGGCTCGAGTAGGCTGCAGGTGAGTGACCCCGCCTAGGGAAGGTAGCACAATGGGTCCGGTTAGAATGGCCTAAGTGCGCGTGGCTAGCCACCCTTCCCAACCAACAATCCAGAATTCAGAATTCACTACCTTTGGAACACCATATATCGTTTAAAGTGATAATGGTCGAGAATTCGCCAACTGAATTCTCGACCGATGCTTCGCAATAACCCCAATAAGTGGAGCAAGGATTTAAAATTCATTGAAATGATGAAGGGCACAACATATCATGAAGCGAGTAAGTGCAGCCCATATGAAGCAATGTTTGGTACCAATGCCAGAATCGATCTGCAAACCACCTCTCTTCCAACAGTCGTAATACCTAAAATCAGTATGGGAGAAAAGCTACCGGAAATTATAAGTGATATTTCAGAGAGCTACAATAATGGAAAGTAATGAAAGAAAGAAATAAAGACCAAGTGATAAGTACCGTAGCCCAACAGGAGGAAATGGAAAAGAATGAGGTAATTTTTTTTTCCGTTTTACTAATCATATTAACAATTTACTCTACGCAGGTTGGGCAAATGGCATTGTCTAATATAAAGATTCAAGCAAAACTAATGAAAACTTTGTTGGTGACAAAGTTTCCGGTGGAATTAATTGGGGAAACAGTAAAAATTCCAATAGTAGATGTTGAAAGAGCCAGAGGTGATTTGCGTAGGAGTCTATGGTTGCAATAGATGATGGTCCAAAAGGCGTGCAAGTCTCATTACGGGAATGTGCAAGAGAATTTTTGTCTGTAGACGTTCAAGGCTGTGATAGATGTTTTTGTAATCAGAAATGTAAAACGAAAAAGTGAAAGTGTCGCAATAACGAAAAATTATGTAATTCAAAATGTCACAACAGCAACTCTTGTTTCAACTAAAACAACTAAAATCTATGTATTCTATATGTATTCTGATTAAGTTTCAAAATATTGTATAGTAAACTACAAATTCTAGGTATGTTATTCTACACATTTACTTTGTCCAAGATATGATGCTCATTGTGAGAAATGACCGGGTAATGTAGTTAATTCTGAAATATTTTCGCAATATACTCCTCCGTCCGGCATTGTTTACATTGCCTGGGCATTGCTCACAATGACTGGTTCCGCACTTTGCCTGTAACATATATAGTAGTTCATATCGAGTCTGCAATAACAGAGAAAGCTCTCGGCATACGTTTACATATCGAAATATGTTCCTTTATTCCTACAACTAACGGCCAAAGAAGATTAGCACATACAAACCTAAACAGTAACCCATTGAGTCGAAGACCTTAATTCTATTTTAATAGAAAATGTTGCATTGACATTAATCTTCTGGAGACATCTGTGCATATTTAATGTGAATGGGAACGCGATGCGATAACGTCAACAGTTTTGTCTGTTCGGACGAAATTGCAGACGGATTGTTTAGCTTCATGCTTTGTGCATGTTATACGGTTACGTATTCAAAGCTCCTTTCATAAATGAAAGCTGTGCTTTTACACGATGTAAACACTACCGCCACCGACCATATTCTGGAGGTAATGTCTAGATGCATACGGTTTTAGAAGGTAATAAACGTAGCTTTGAATTGGGGTTAAAATGGAAGTACAGTACTGAAACTAGCCGTGGAATCTTTAATAAACAATAAAAGTGCGCATAATGAACGTTTTCATTGTCAATCTGAATAGATTGCGGTATAATTCTGATGAGTAAGCGAGGATTTAATTTAATAAAAGAGAAATATAATCTGCAGATGGGAAATGGCGTAATAATGGGACACGTAGATTCTTAGATATGATGTGGTCCTGAATAATGCTATTCCCATAAATTTACCATGTTGTATTGTTCTAGTATTTCTTGCGTTTTTCTCCAGCTCAATTCTTTACTTACACAACTGATGTGGAAAGAAGATTAAGGAGAATTTTGTTGCTGCTTCCTATGGGGGATTCTTGCTTCTACACAGCCTTTATTGCAGCTTCTATTATTCCTAAACACGCAAGCCTCTGGTTCTTTGTGAATTCAGTTAAAGCAACTTGTTGTATTTTTGTTCATCACACCAGAGATGCGCAGATCATGGTCCACAGCAATATGACATTAGTTTCATGATTCCAATACATCATATTTGCTTTTAACCTCCATGCTTTCTCGTGAACCCATTTAGTCAACATGGAATGTGTTTCTGGTCTGGTGTCCTTTTATTTTCTCTGCAGCTGTCGATTTGAGTTAAGTTTAATACCAAAGTATTTATTTCCTCCGATAGCTTTTTCTTATGAGCTTTAGTAGTTCATTAAATTCATTACTATCTATCTTTAAATACTCTCTAAAGCTATTCATTCGAGAACTGAAGCCTTACAGACCGCAATAAAGTTACTTTGTGTGGGTACCCGGACATTCAGCAATCGAAGGAAACGAAAAAACTGTTGAGTTAGAAAGAACTAGGTCTTCATATATAGGTCCAGAACCCGTTCCACGGGTGTCTAAACACACAGCACGAGGCAGGTAAGAAGTTGGGGTCAAAGAGAAACAGAAAGAATACTGGAATAATACAACCAGGCAAATTAATGGTAAGACCTTTATTAAGAAACCATCTAAAAAGAAGGCTGAAGAACTGCCGCAGCTCAGAAGGATGCATCTTCGTGTCGTAACAGGTCTACTAACAGAACACTATATACTGAAAAGGCACCTAGAGAAAATAGGATAAATACTGGAGATACCAACTGCAGACAGTGTAAAGACAGGAGAGATAAAGCTTACCACATTCTGTGTGAATGCAAGACTCTGGATACAAGAAGACAGGCAATTTTTGTCAAGCCAAAAATCAACTCGGTGGGTTACTTCATCTACGACAAACCAGTGCAGGGCACTACGATCCTGGAATAGCTGGTAAATTTAATGGGTAGAAGAAATGGAAAACTAAGTACATGGAGCCAAGAGGTTACAGTGTTTCCGGAGCCACCACGTATGCAAATATTATTGCAGTTGCTTTAGAGACACTGGTGTTTCAAAGCAAAACGTTTTGTATTTATTTATAACTTATCTTAGAGTAAAATCAACTATGCATCCCAAAGTTTCATGGTCTTTATCATTTATCCACGACCGAGTTCCATGGAATGGGAGTCGAATAAATTGATGCAATCCATTCATCTGTATCTCCTAACATCGTGTCCTTTATTCCTCAATGCGGGGTAGAAGTTGCGAAAGCATTATCAAATGCTCCCTCAATATCCAGGAGTTTTAAGAGTATCCTTAACTACCTATACGAGCTGATGATTGTGGATCTGAGTTTTCTGCTTGATAGGGTTACTAACTTCGATGTAATGTACGGAATGGTAATATTTTTAAATAAGTTACATTTAGTTCACTGGTATTGGAGACCTTGCCTCTTTTTCTGAAAGTTATTGGTATGTATTCCAATGAGATGCTTCCTCTGAGCAGTGCACTAAACGTAATTTTATAAACGCCATCCGATCCTGGCGATTTGTATAGTTTTGATTAGATTGATAATCAATTTCACTTGTTTCGCATTCACCACTTTGTTTGCTACTTACCAAAGCTCAGAATGAGTGCTTAGCATGGTTCAATTCTGGCTTCCTGCAATTTAGCAGTGGCGTAAATGAACAGATGGGGAGAAATCATCTCCGACAACCAAGCTACCCTCAAAGCTTTGCGGGCTGTCAGATTTGACTCTGAGGTGGTGCTGGGGTGCCACAGAATACTGAAACAGCTAGCGGAACATCTTAATGTTACATTGAGATGGGTGCCAGGTTACTCTGGGATCAGAGGCAATGAAATCTCTGACACGTTAGCTGAGGGCGCCAGCGAGCTGCCGTTCGTGGGTGTGGGGGTGGAGGAAACTCCTGATCACCTTCTTCTTAACTGCTTGGCAGTGGATGAGGAGAGGCAGACACACTTTGGGGGCCACTGGTTGGACGAATCCAGAGTCGGCAAATTACTACTCTCAGCCAGATTGCGAACTTCTTTAATAGGGTGCAACCTGAGAGAGAAGGCTAAATATGGACATAGGGGCACAATAGGTCTCTCTGGCCGAGTTGCCTTTTCGACAGACAGTTTTTCTTATATTATTATTTTCCGCCTTGATGTGGCCTCCTCCTTATGTTTTTAAATTATAGATGGTATTCTAATGAGTCTGGTACATGCGGAAGTTTGTACAATGCCGTTGTGAATCTTTTTTTTTTTGAATTCCTCAAATCTGGTAATTGTGGTCAGTATGAGCTTTAAATATTCTCCTTCACTGATATTTTCTAATCTCTATTCAATTTTCCATGACTTGTCTTCTCATGCTAACGATGCGGTAGTGCTATCTTCGTTTTATTGCCTTCTTTCTTTGCTCTGTATCCTTTTCATAATCTGTTCAAGTTTATTGACAGCATATGAAATTAGATTCTCTCTATTTCGTGTAATCTTAGACTCCTTGTGTATAATTCAATTAGAAACAAAACAAATTTGCATGTCATAAGATTGAAAGTATATATTTTTTTATAGTGTTCGACTATTACTAAGTTTTTAGTGATTACATCATTGTGATTTACATTTATCAATAGAGTATACCACAATTTAACGTCATCATCGAAATGTCGAAATCACAGCTCAATCAATAATTCTCAGGCAAACCGTTTCTCTTTTTACCGAATACTTGAAGTTAAATTCCACATTTTGCGTGCAGTACTGCATAAAGCAAAGTACATACAGCTGAATTCAACACAATTATCATGTACGTCCATTTACATATTATACAACACAATATATCACATCAGAATCATTTTGGCATAGCCTGGCGAGGCTGCCACTTGCCCAAGTATACAAGCTTGGATAACACGTAGGTTTGTATACGTAAATATAAATACATAGAGTGCTGTGGATGTGTGTGTAATGCCGAAATGCCATGGAATTATTCAAATCATCCGCTGCATAAATATTCATGTGAAGCATATGAAGCCCTGTACTGTTCGTAGTTATGCGTAAAATGTACAAAATGCAGATTCGTAAATGTAATTCCGATCGACTTCCACATAGCTTTTGCGATTAGATAGGGTAAAATACCCACACTAGTCAGCCTTTTAGTGTATATTTACACTTTAAACAATGTTAGTTTAAATATCAATTACGCTAACAAAACCAATGTACCTAGTGTAGAATAAGAAACTGTTTAGTAAACTTTATGGATTAAAATAAAGTAATTCAAACAAATTTTTGAAATAAAGAGAAATAACGATTAATTAAAGTAAAAGACATTCTTCCAGTCTTACAATAAATCACATGAGATGTTGAAAATGCTGTCCATGATTTGCTAAGCAGACGTTAATTTTACTCGTCATATTGTCGAAGACTATTTGTAATTCTTCTACCATAATTTGTTGAACTTCGTCCCTAATTACTTTTTGACGCTCTTCCAGATTATGAAGTTTGTTCTTAAAAATATTGTTTTTAATTCAACCAAACAAATAAAAATCAGGAGATATTAAATTGGAGGACCTGGTTGGCCAAAGTCCTTGACTAATGATCCTGTTATCGTAAAATTCTTGGACAAACTGTCATGCGGAGCTCAATATTGTCTATTGTTGCTTACGTTAGCTTCTGTTGGTTTTCCAGGAGACTTCTCCTCACAAATACATTTTTGTTTCTTGAATCATCTAATAATATTGTTTTTATGGTCACAAAATTATAACGATTAAAATCTCTCTCAGGAAACTGCTGCGTAAATTGTTAAATAAAAGATTCCAAATTGTATTCTCAAGATTCGTCTGGATTTTGGGTTCCACTGCGATAATGGCCCATTACAATAAATGCGTCTTCCTCAGAAGTAAACAGATTTTTTTTTAACTAAAACTGAAAAGTAAATGCATGTATAGTATTGATACATAATGCATTATAGTCTTATCTTATTGAATTAAAATGCAGGTAAAAAAGAACAGGTTTTTAAAATAACAAGAAGAAACAACAACGAATAAGACACAATAGTAATTTTACTAGAAAATAGACGAGAACGAACGAGAATGTGATGTAAACAATATGAAACACAACTGACAACCAAATATAGATAATACAAATAATTATAACAGTTATTTGGTAACAGATATGAATATAGAACAGGTACACAATTTAATATATACTTGTTATCTGTTATCTCATTCTTCTTCCGTTCTAATGGCCAAGTACAACACTTACCACTAAAATACTACGCTAGTTGTTTAGCAATTATCTGGTAACAGATACCTACATATGTAAAGATACTGATACTGATTTAGATAGATGCCCACTGGGGCACTGATTACCATAAAACGGTATGCTCTGATATTTACATCTCTACAAACATATATACTATGCATAAATGTAGGGTTAACTTATTTTACTACCAACTCAAATTTCAAATTTCGCGCTTTTAATTTGATCTTGATCTTAATCATTTATCAACACCAGTCAAGGCTCATTTATCACGTACAATCGGGAAAGTAGAAATATGATTTTTCCCAAATTGACAATTGGAAGTTGCAACACGATAAGGTATTATTTTTAATTTTGCTTCAGTTTTTAAGTACTAATGGGTAATGGGGGTAATTACGTGATTTTTTACAAAATCAATCTATTGTTGGTTGTCGACTATTATTGTCTTTGCACAACATCCTGAAAGATTTTCTGAAGTGATGTTTCCAATTTTTCTTCTTCTAAATTTGGCGTTATCAAAATACAATATATTATTTATTATTCTTCCAAAAAAAAAACAGCATCAGGGGTTTCATTAAAAAAATAAATTGTTTCTATAAAAACTCAACAAAAGAAGTTACGTAAAAATTCACAACAATGGTAATACGGGTAATAATATAAAACAACCTTGCATACTTAATTGTTTTTTATTTATTTACTAATTTATTAACGGTTTTTGATAAATTGATAAAAAATCTGATTTGTTACACACTGTATATCAATCGTCGTTGGAAAAGAAAAATCGTATTTCAAAAGAAATATTCGGATTTATATTAGGAGAGGGCGTGTTTTATGTTGCTAAGATACGCAATTCTCGTTTAGATACCTCAAGGTAGGCAAACAGCACTACATATTGCAAGTTAATGGTAATGTAAAATTGTATCGACTATCGTGAACTTATAGTTAGGCAATTCAAAGTTCAATGTTGGACAAATTGTAAAATAATTAATTTCACTGTGGAATCAATACATAGGGAGCCATCTATTATCCGAGAGATTTTAATTTATGCCAAAGTAGCTTGTTACGAGATTTTTTTATATGATATCCCATCAGCCTTAAGCATGCATCATGAATTTGCGGTTCAAAAAAAAAACAACAACAAAAGAATTAAAAAAATATATTTATCAGGATAGTGGGGTACCTTAAGGGCTTGAACTTAATGCATAAACTTTAAGATAACATTCGCCCTACAATAGACCCTAGTGGTCGCAGTGGATCACACGGTACAATTAATCGAACCATGCGGATGCTGTCTTTCATTAAACTAAACTAATTTATTTGTTATTGATAAAAAAGGGAATTCGACAGATTTACTTAAGGAGAGTATTTTTAATTTTCTTTGAAACAATTGAATTATTTATCTTGGAATTTATCAATCCATAGTTATTTTTTTTTTTAATTCAAAGTACATAACTTTAAGTTGCAGAAGGAAATAAAAAAATACAAAATATATTTACTAGTTAAAAGTATCTTAATATATCCAATGACATTAAAAGTATTACACTTCGAAGGAATTATTTGTTTAACTTGATTTTTTGGCATAGAGTATAACTATATTTAAAGCCAAGTTTTGGTAATATATTTTTAGTAAATAAAATTGTTAGAAGAGGATCATTTTTTCTTATTTTTTCTTCAATAGAAAACATTAAAGAAAATACACTCATATATTGACAAACATACAAAATTAAAAAATGAAAAAAATGTGCTCCCTTCCATCCTACTTGCTTTATCCCCGTGAAATAATAAGTAGTAATAGTTCAGGCGATACAACCGCTACACTTCCTTTCTTCTTTTATTAATGTTACATCGCCAACGGTTCCCTTTTTCAGAACTAACTGCCATCTGAGCGACGGTCGTCCTAGTTTGCGTTTGTAGCGACCATTTTGTAGGGATAATCAGTTTAAGCGACGGAATCGTTATCATTTAAATCGCCTCCTGCGAATCTTATCTCGCGCCTGAAGCGCTCGTCAGGGCACACTTTCCGCGAGAAATTCCCTCGTTAACGCATTCCGTCGCGAATGAAAAGGAAAAAATTGCATGAAAAATTCAACGGCTTAATCCGTTCTTGGCGAGGGGGGAACCGTTAAGGTTATTCGATATACGGGCCCCGGGCGAAATTAGAGTTCTTTTTCGTTCCTTTTTCTCTCGCTCTACGTATCCATAATTCATAAAATTGCGGCAATCGAAAGATAGACGAAGCTGCTGCGCAGAAGTCATGACTAAATGTAAGGATTGGATTGAATTACTGCGAAACAATACTTTATTAAATATTAAAAAGAAGTGTCAGTGGATACAAATCCTCTATAGGACAGTTATCGTCACAAACAATAGATAATAAAAAAATGTTTCACGTCTTTAGAAAAATTATTATTTATTATTAGTAGTAAATACAAACAGATTTTCTCTTTTCGTCTGTTCTAACTTACGTTCTAACATCATATTTTTTGTTGACAAAAAAGTACTAAGATGAAACAAAAATGCATGCTCCGATAAGCCATTAAAAAGTAACTCTGAAGCAATAGAACTGAAATTAAGGCGAATGAAGATCACTGCTCCACATTGTCCAACCGTCCAAAAGAGAAATTGGCTTCAATTATTCCAATAGAGTTGTTGTTATTATTCTTCTTTTTTCTTCAATTTTTAACACTTAAATTTTTACTAACGTAATGTTTTACCACATTTATATTTTAAATACGTACTGCTGTGTACTGATTGAATTAAATGAAAATGTAAAATGAATTTTGAAATGAAAAAGAAAAAAAATAAAATTAGCTAGTTCAACGGATAAGATTTTAAAGAATGCAAAAGAACTATTAACCTCAGAGTTACCCTCGCGAATTAAAACTTGAATCTAACCACGAAAAGTAAATTGTGAGTGAATGAAATCAGACGCTTTTAATTACCCGAAAATTGAAAAGGTTTAAAATAAAATAAAAGAACAGAATTTCTAACCCAATGACGTTAATTAACAAACAATTTATTTCAACAACGGGTTAAATTACAACTTGTGCAGAAAAAAAACCTTGAACTGAAGGTTCTGGCCTAAAATAAAAACTGCGCTTGACTCTAAATTAAAATAGGACAATGCTATTCCTATGCAAAGCAAAAGTAAAACTATTTGTTCAGGAAGATTATCCAATATCTTTTAATTTAAATCCACGTGGTTTCAACAAATTAAACTCTTCTAAGCGTGGACAAATGCAAGAAATTTACAAAAATGAAAAAGCTAATCGAAAGAACAAAGCTTCTACTCACCCAAACCGAGGTGATAGAAACATAAAAATGAAACAGCAAAATAGGAAAACGGAAAAATTAACTCTTTAAAAAAGTAAACGAGTGGAAAAACTAAAATAAATCTTCCTAAACAAAAAATAATAATTGATCGTATATCTACTACGTGTAGACGCCAACACAATAACAATTATTACTATAAGAATTCCTTGGTTGACTAAATTAAAACAGAAGAAAAATTAAACTCTCAATTTCAAAATGAATTACAAAATGGCAACAAGGATTTAAAAATACGTCTACTCACGTCAATAGTCGAACAAGGAAGTCCTTAACAAAATTCTACAATTGTTTTACTTACAAAAATCCCTCTCTGAAAATCGTACAACGCAGACGTATAACAATTCAACGAAAATATTTAATAGAATACACATTACATCAGCACAAGCGAACAATAGACATTTGAATGTCTGGATCAATTAAAAAAATCTTAACACTGCAAAATTAAAATGATACAATAAACCTCTAACTAAACTTAAACAAAACAACATAAAATTTGTGAAAATTCTCGGTAAATTGAAATCAAACGAACGGAGAAACAACCAAACATGTGCAAATTAAAATACACTCAGTGAAATGGGTTGTCTAACCACAGCAGTACCTACAGTACTGGAATATCCGACTTTCATGGAAACGTGGATCTTTCGCAACAATAATCCTCGATATGTTTAATTCATACAAAAAGGAAAAAAATCACAATTAATCTATTAAGTTTAATTTAGAAATGAAACAGGTAGTAAAAGATTTCACAGTTAAATGTATTGTAATATAAAAAGAAACAATAGAAAACACTCAGCGACTTCTCATGTCATAATACCTAAAACTAAAATTTAATAGAGAATATTGCGTCAAACCCGCTCATCAAAAAAAAAACAATCACACCTAACCTTTACATTAAGATCTACTTGATCTACTTCTACTGCGCACTCTAAAAATTTAAAGTGAATAACAAAGAATTTATCAAAACTTTATTCTCTATTAAATAACTCTTATACAAATTATAACAGACTTGTGTTAATTAGAGGTTCTTATCTACACGAGTGGGTTAAAACATCGAGACAATTGCTTTGTACCACCAAGAAATTA
Source organism: Protaetia brevitarsis (assembly GCA_004143645.1). Lineage (NCBI taxonomy): Eukaryota > Metazoa > Arthropoda > Insecta > Coleoptera > Scarabaeidae > Protaetia > Protaetia brevitarsis. Next base: position 911,808 of record RXPK01000076.1, read on the forward strand.
TATTAATTTTTTCTCAAACAGAAATAAGACAACTGTGTCGCCTCGGTGTCTTTATCACGAAAACAAAAAGTATAAATGTTTTAAAAACATAAATTGTCTATTAAATTAGATAAGGATCAATGTAGGAAAAATATAAAAGTAATTATGCTTGTAGATGTTATGCGATTAACGTCGCAATGGAAAAAAAAATAACCCCAGTTCTTACTAGTTCTGAGAAGATTTTCATAATTATAATAAAGGTTAAGAAACGCTTCTAATCTACAGAGATTTTCTGTAATAACATTATCTAATTACGTAATGGATAAGTAAATGTCAGCAATTAATACCTTATAATAGTTAAATGATTTTCTCTTACCTATATTAACAATAGTAGAATTAAATCTCCATTCATCATTTTCAACATTACATATGTGAGTGTGGATGATATTTATCATAACAAGGATCATAACAACGATTGCAAACCTCAATTACGCTTCGTTTTGAACTATCTAATGCAAAAAGAAAGAAAAAATTACACTCACCTGCTAAAGTATTAGGAAGGCAAGCACGTGTCAATATAGGTTGAAATACGAAGGAGGATATTTGATTATGTAACAGCGAATGTATTTTAATCCCATTTTCTGCTGAAGAAATTTGCTTTCTCTAAAGGATTACAGGTAATTGACACAACAACACCACCCCACTTTGGAGAAAATATTTGTATAATCACAATTAAGGACTGTATTACGCGTTTTTACCGGTTAACAGGTAAAAAGAATACCTTGACCCACAAACGTACGAGTAATTTCCGGTTAAATTGCAAAAATTACCGAAGTGATTCGGGTAAATAAAAAATCCATACCAGAAATTTTTATCTACGAAATATTGTGTTTATAGATATTTAAAGGTCTAAAGGAACATTGAAAATAAAAAAAAAAAAAAACACCCTATTATGAATTTTATGGAAGATGTTTTTTGTTTAATTTTAATTTAAACTTTCTTGAGATTGAGTGCCGCTGTAATGCCCTAGAATAGATATATATAAGAAACTGACAAAACTTTTGATTAGAAACGTATAACCTCCATTCCACCGAGTTAGTCAGAAAAGAGAAGGAATCAAAAAATTCTCAACAAAAAAAGCAAAAAATTGAAAAAAAAAGTCCGTGAAAGAAATGAGATAACGAAAAGCAACGCAAAGAAAAGCGAGATTAATGTTAATTTGTTGCTAGGATGATTACTAGGACGGTAGGAAGCAAAACACCCCACTTTTCCTACTTGCCTTTGTCAACAAGTGCAATTTCAATTCTCCCATTTTATGGTTTTTTGTGTGGATTTTATTTATCTCTCGAAAAATGTTGAGATGTGATTTGTGTTCTGGATTTTTTTAAGATTTTTAAAGGTTTAAAATCGTTTTTCTTAAAGAATAAGTAAATGTCTCATTTTTTTAATATTTAAAAATAATAATATATAAGAACAACATTTCACGTATTTAAATTAATAGCAATTTTGAATACACCACATTATGAGAGGACATTAATGCAACATTGTTGTAAAATAACATTAAAATTTGAACCTTAAATATTTTTTTTACTTCTAACAACTGTATAAAATGGTTAAATACAAATATTTGTAATAAATATTTGTAATAATTCTAATATTATGCCTTAAGATTGTGCAAAATATGTATTATTCTAGCCTAACTTCTAACCCTATTTTCTTGGGGAATTCCCATTAATGTCACACATGGAAAGAAAATTACCGGTAATTTACCGGTAAACCGGTATTTTCATTTTCATTTACCGAATTACCGGTAAATGAAAAAATCGGTAAATTTAAAATCACTAATCACAATCATTTATTGTTTACCTTAATCAAAAAAAAAATCCTACTGGGGTACACAAAATTGTTGTTTGGATTGAATATTTGCATTATCTCTTATCGTTTACTTTGAGAAAATAATTTAAATGGAGTCTGGCTGTTCCGCAAAGCAATTAACGGATGTGCATTTAGTATTGGGTCCTAATTACAGATATTTATTTTCACATACACCTAATTAAATAATGTTATTATAGAAAATCCGCGTAAATTCAAAATTCTGTTCCAGTTTATGCACCCTGTAATAACAATTTAAAATAACATAATAAGAAAAGAGGATGCCACTAAAGCTCTGATTCCACAACTTTGAGATTATAAATCAGCTACGTTCGCCGTTTGATTATTGGCTTATTTATTTGTAACAGCGCTTTGTATTCTCGTATAAACCATAATATGCTAAACTGTTTAGGACCCTAAAAAACAAGTGGTTGACCATGTATGGCTAATATTTTATAAAAGCACTGCAATGAGTTTGTACCGCCATCTGACAAAGCAAGCGCTAAAACTGCTGTTTACACCTCCCGACCTGTCCTTATTTGTGGGAGCAATGTATTATTGATTGTTTTGCGGTAAAATTAATTATTCATCAGAATAGCCAGACTTAAAGAGAATATTCAAAGTTGTGGTTAATTTCACATTTTGAGAAGTAGTTCTTTTAAGTAGGGTTTGACTTTACATTTTGAACTTCTTCTTTGCGGTAAAAGAAACATGATCATGCGGGAGAAGTGAAAATTTAAAAAAGCCCACCATTGGTAGCTTTTCTGATCTCAGTCAACAATGGTCGTAGATACTACTTCTGTTTCAGTATCATTATTCACTTAAACATCTCATGAATTACATACAAAACATTTAGCAGTCAACATATGTCCCATATGTTGGAAACACACATACGTAAAAATTTAATTATTTCAAATAAATAATTAAGTAAACAATCAATTTAAGAGAGGCTCTTAATAAGTTTGTCAAAATTAATTATCTTTCTAAATAAAATTTCTAAAATACCTGATTGAAAACTTGAACATTATAGTGTTAGCATGCCGATCTTTTTCATTTATCCGAATGAGAATTGCTCGGAAAGTAAAATCAGAAGCAAGCTTTGGAGCCGAACATCAGATTGATAAAGTCGCTTGCCGAAACAAATCGTAACAGAATGCCGTCGAACGTCAATCAAGCACGATCTGGGTTAGTTTGATTTTCTATCCTGAAAACCCACCATAAGAATTGCAGAAAGGGAAGCTTATATGACCTTCCTTAATTAAGTTTTTTATAAAATGATCAGCAATCTAACCAACCGGCAGGCGACTTTGAAATATAAGATGTAGTCAAGATCGGAAACGCCGCACAATTACTTGAAATGCTCACCTTTAAGAGTTTTATTTTACTCAATATTTTCTTTCTTACGTTATTGCACCAATTAATTATTATTTTAGGGTAAGACAATCAATAACACAATTTATTTTGCTTAGAACTTTCTCGCCCTATACGGAAGATATTAAAAGAAATGTATAATAAACTCACGCTTTTTCATATAATAAAAAACATGTTGAGCTTAAACTCAACTAAAGAAAAACATCCCTCAAAATAGAAAAATAGTTATAACCGTCAACTAAATAGACGAAATTGATTTTTTGTATATAAGCAATCAATTTTTATTGCTTGCCACACATGATAGCTTGGGAGCTGGGTAGCTTATTCCAATGAAAATATTCATTTTTTTCAGGAATTGAGCTAATCAGTCTTATTTAAAAAAAATCTGTAACTTTCGCATTAATTTCACCTCAGCGGCATTAGTATCACTTTTGCCTTATAGGAGTAGAGCTTATGTGTTAACCTTGAACTAATCTCAAGTGTGGCTATATAATCTTCATATGTACGCAAAGTTTCCAACTTCAAGTTGAATTTTCTTGTTTGTATAACTTCCCCAGATAAGTGCTTAAAGTTGTTAAAGATATTAAATATCTATTAGCAGGTATCGAATTTTACACATACCTAACAAAAGAATATTTTGATACTAAAACGTACACTCAACATATATTCTATAGTATTTACTTTTCTACGTTATATCTGTAATGATTAGTTTGAGATCCCTATATTCATTCTGATTCTTAACGTTAACACTGAAATGTAATATTTTTCTTAGTGAAAGAATGTTATTGTTGAGAAACTTCAATTTGAACTTTTCAATCCACAATCAGTATCATAGGATTTTTAATAAACTCACAAAATTTTATATTCATTCTATTCTATACTTTAAACTTTCTCGTCTTATTTCGAACATGAAAAAGATCAAAATGAGCAGAAAATAAATCCTGAATCAATAATAAATCCGCGTTCTGAATGTTCTGATAGCTTTAATAGTCATGCAGAAGAAGGGATGTAACCATTAACAAACTGAGGTTTTTAGGATTTTTTTTTGGAATATTTGGTACTTTATGGTTATCGGATGCATCAAATACTACACTGCGACCTAAAAGATCTATTGTGTCTCCTGTTCTTGCTATTTTACAGCTGACCTTCCAATCCTATTCCTTTCAGAAAGTGTAGGATATCAGAAGGCCCCAGCTTAGGTAAGTCTCCCTCTTTGATTTCACGTGTTCCAGGTACAACGCCCTTGAATTGCACAGTGCTACGCAATTTGAGAGGGGATGGATGCCATCCTGTTCCCCAACCTACTCCAGCCGTTTTGCTTCTCCCTTTGTTCCTTCCTTGGGAGGTACTCTCACTTTGGAAGTGGAAGGCTTCTTATGGAGGTCCTGCACCAATTCCTGTTTATTAGCGGTGTCGTCCCGCTAATAAACGTCCTTTCTCCATGGTTGATCTAACGAGTAGCTAGGGAAGAAACGGTCCACCTCCACAGAGCCCCGCATGCAGAGGTAAGGCTAAATACAATGGGGTGCGCCAGATGCCCCAAGCTTGGACTAGTTGACTGGTCTTCTATCCAGCCACGCATCCCATCAGCCTAGTCCGCCACCTTAGGATTTAGGTTTTTGTTCAGGTTGTCCCTTTTCGTTCCGTGAAGCTAAGCCAAGGGCCCCCCATCCCTTTCGGGACCTGGTTTAACAGTTGGGCTTTCGGTAGCCGAAAGCAACAACTGGCATCGTTGTAGAACCCTGTGCAAGCCCTTAGCCACGACACGAGGGGGGAGTGGTTCAAGGCAACGGTCTTCATTCACCCTGCTCCGGTTTTGAGCAGAGTGGACAAACACTAACCATCTCGTCTTGAGCGAACCTTGACAAGATGGCTTTTTCCCTATCCACCACCCCGGGGACGCGCCTGGTAGGTACTCCCAACTCCCAGGTAGATAAATGTTATTTTTCTTTAAAGTTCAATTTCTTGTCTTTCCAGTTCCTAGCAAACTGTGATTATCCTTCTGAGATTCAGTAATTTATAACGTTTATTTATAACAGTGTTTATTATGAAATATCCTTGTGCAAGGTTTTCAAGAAAACACTTTTCTTCATCCAGCATAATCCTTATATGATATCGTGTTTCGTAGTGATTATTTTTTGCACAACTTGCATTATTTAATGTCGAGGAGTTTATAGAAACGTCATAGATATTTCTTGGAGTTGCTTGCAAATGTTATCTAATTGGTAGCTCCTTTACATTACGAAATGATTTATCCAAAAGTAAAACCTTGATGATATAGATTTTAATTTCTCATTTTATTTTAATCAGTGAAACACTTTATGCTAATCTCATATATTAAATAAATGTCTCTGTGTAGGATTTCGTTTTAACTTACATATATATCGCCATGTAAAATTGATTGCGCTAAATAAATCACTGAATCAAGGTCTACCGTACACGCCCAAATGTAATTAGCGTTATTATTAAAAATAGAATTCCAGTTTTTTTTTTTAACAAGGAATTTGCATTCATATCGCCAGAACAACGATTTATTCATATAATTCGAAAACTTTAAAGAATCATAGAAGAAATTCTTGCAGATACATTTCTCTCAGATTTCAAACATCCTACGCCACGTCATGAACGCTTAAGGAATTATTTTTTACTACTGTATATATTATTTATGGCATCAGAATATCGTACATAACGAAGGTCGAATCGCGAGAGAATGTAAGAAATGCAGATAAACATCTGAAATAGTTTCAAAGGACGTTTTTAACTGCTGGCATGATTCACTTACTTAGCAGAAGAAAGGTTCATTATTCTCTATTTCTTAATGAATCGTTTTTTTTTTGCAATTTACCTACTTTTAGTTACTTTTAAGACATAATTGTGTGCTTAAAAAAGCATCTAAATTAAATGTGTTTTGTTTTATGTTTCATAAAATATTCAGCAAATCAATATCTTTTAAATCTCGCGCCATATTTCGTAAGCGCAGTCCAGCTGTAGTTCTATGTTAGACCGTAGGTTTTTTTAAGGACGGCGCTGTTGTAATACAATTATGACGCAAAAATTAGAGCACACAGGAGTAATCCAGTTATAGACATTTTGGTTATATGTCAGTAGATATAATACGGGATGCGCTTATACGATAATAAACGATGCTACTTTTTGGAAAAAAAGTAGCATCCTTTTACATTACTTTGAAGGTAATAATTTAGCTTGATATATATTACATTTTCTAATTATATTTTTCGTTATAGCTCTATTTTTGCGTTTAGGAAGAAATCTTTTCTACAAGAGTGTTATAGAATTGAATGCTGCATAACCTAAAAATATTTTCAAATACACCGGGTGTTCAGGAAGACTGGGTTTTATTCACAATAGCTCTATTTTTGCGTTTAGGAAAAAAATGTTTCTACAAAAGTGTTATAGAATTCAATAGTGCATAAGCTAAAAATATTTAAAAATACACCGGGTGATCAGGAAGACTGGGTTTTTTCACTATAGCTCTATTTTTGCGTTAGGAAGAAATCTTTTCTACAAGAGTGTTATAGAATTGAATGCTGCATAACCTAAAAATATTTTCAAATATACCGGGTGCTCAGAAAGACTGGGATTTTTCACTATAGCTTTATTTTTGTGTTTAGGAAGAAATCTTTTCTACAAGAGTGTTATAGAATTGAATGCTGCATAACCTAAAATTATTTTTAAATATACCGGGTGTTCAGGAAGACTAGATTTTTTCATTATAGCTCTATTTTTGCGTTTAAGAGAAAATCTTTTCTACAAAAGTTGTACAGAATTGAATACTGCATAACCTACAATTATTTTTAAATATACCGGGTGTTCAAGAAGAGTGAGTTTTTTCGTTATAGCTCTATTTTTGCATTTAGGAAAAAATCTTTTCTATAATGGTAATAGAATTGAATGCTGCATAACCTAAAAATATTTTCAAATATACCGGGTGTTCAAGAAGACTGGGTTTTCTCATTATAGCTCTATTTTTGCTTTTAGGAGAAAAAATCTTTTCTACAATGGTAATAGAATTGAATGCTGCATAACCTAAAAATATTTTCAAATATACCGGGTGTTCAAGATGACTGGGTTTTCTCATTATAGCTCTATTTTTGCTTTTAGGAAAAAATATTTTCTACAAAAGTGTTATAGAATTCAATAGTACATAAGTTGAAAATATTTTCAAATATACGGGGTGTTTAGGACGACTGGGTTTTTTCATTATTGCTCTATTTTTGCATTTAGGAACAAATCTTTTCTACAAAAGTTGTACAGATTGCTGCATACCCTAAACATAGTTTCGACTATACAGGGTGTTCCAAAAGTAAAAACAAAAGAAAACTTAAAACGTATTGCACATTGTAAAAGTGGCAACTTCTCTCGAATGGGGACCGACTTCAAGAAACCACCTTCCTCAAGTAACCACCTTCCTCAAGTACCACCTTCTTCACTGACTAGAAGCGCATTGAAGGTAATAATTTAGCTTGATATATATTACATTTTCTAATTAAATATGTAATAAAACTGACACATAGTTACGAAGTTATTGTCTACATCGTCTTAGAAGATAAATGGAAAACTACTGGATTGACTCCAACTTTGGATTTTCCGATTTCTGTTCGTTTGTCATCAAATCGAACAGAAATGCTTACGGCTGCGTTTCGCTGCATAACGCTAGTGCCAAAACGAACAAACCTAATATTTTGTTTGTTACGCAGACTTTATGACATATTACATTTTGCACATCCAGAAATTTGCAAATATAGTACGATCTACTATTAGGTATCTAAAAGCTTAATTCGTGGCAAACTATACGAGAATGTACAATTTCTAAACAGAAAACTTGCAATATTTTATTTCTTACGTTCGAAATAAGAAAGAAATACAAAATAATTCGAAATAATTTATTTACAATTTTAATTAATAATTACATTTAATCTCATCAAACGCATCAGGCACACCAGTAAATGCACTACAGATCAACAAATTTCTAAATTTACCAAGCTTCTACGGCACCTTTGATGTAAGCTGGAGCGGCATAAGAGGAGACAGCTGGGGCGGTATAAGAGGAAACCACACCTGGGCTGGTGTAGGAGGAAATTACTGCTGGAGCAGAGTAGGAAGAAACAACAGCTGGAGCAGCGTAGGAAGAGACAACAGCTGGAGCAGAGTAAGAAGAAACAACAGCTGGAGCTGAATAGGAGGATACTACAGATGGGGTGAGTAGGAAGCTACAACTGGAGCAGCAACAGATTTAACAACAGCTGGTGCTGAGTATGAAGCTACAACTGGAGCAGCAGCAGCGTAAGCGGTGGTGGCTACCACTGGTTTGCTGACGACATCAGTTCTGGATTGGTAGCTGACCGCTGATGGAACGGCAACAGCTGGAGCAGCTACGGTTTTCACTAGTGGAGCAGCTACGGTTTTAGCGGCAACAACTGGAGCAGCGGCGTAAGCAGTGGTGGCCACGACAGGCTTGCTGACGACATCAGTTCTTGATTGGTAGCTGACTGCTGATGGTACAGCAACAGCTGGAGCTGAATAGGCAACGGCAGCTGGGGCGGCAGCAACAAGTGGAGCATGAGCTCCGTATGTGGTCGCAACGACTGGTTTGCTAACTACATCAGTTCTGGCTTGATAACTAACGGCAGATGGCACTGCTGCGACAACTGGAGCTGTGTAAGCGATGGGAGCATGACCGATGCTGGCTGCTGCTACGGCCAAGAAAGCGGACAACACCACCAATTTGAACATTTTGATTTAAAAGGTCTGTGTTGGTTGATCTGTCTACAAACACTGATGCCATTTCGGACATCACGGGCGGTTTTTATACTTCGTAGAACCCGGAACAATGTCTTCTTGGCGACCTTCGTATTGCTGTAATTCAGAGCCGGCTACAACGCCCAATTTCTTCGACATGTACGGTGGCAAACGAGTGCAAGGTGAGATGTGTGACTATCGGTTCGCTAACAAGCAAATTTTATCGTGTTCGCAATGATTAAATACGGATTTCGAGTACGTGTAGGTAATTTTTTTGTTAATAAATGTCATGTGGATTTGTGTATGCAAAGGTTACTGTTCTGTCTTGAATATTTAAACATCATTGCGTACCGTGTAACGATTTTTTTGCAAGGATACATTTGTCTAGTTGAATCAAGTTTTTATAGAACAGCACATTGGGGAGATACTTGTTGACAAATTTGAGACTACAAATAATAATTTAGCAGTTTGGTTTATTTGTGATAGTAGATTGAATCTCTGAACCGAAAAAAAAAAGAGAAGCCTGAAAATTTCTTTTCACAGATTCAATCTACTATCGGAAATAAACCACACTGCTTAATTATTAATAATCTATAATATAATAACATTTATTTCTAGAGCAAATATAAAAATAAATAAAGAGAGTACATGCTAGAAATAACAAAAGAAAGCCGGTAGCTGAACCTAAATGATGTATCAAAAAAAATCATTTATATTATATCTAATTCCTAATAAATGAAAAAAAGATGCTTTTTAAAGAGATGAAAATTAGAGATATTTTTTATATCACTAGGAAGGTTATTATATAGTTTACAACTCATATAGAAAGGGATTTTTTGATAAATTGCTTTCCGTGGGGAGGAGAAACAAGATAATAACTAATACGGGCAGAATAATCATGGGAGTAATTATAAAATGACAATCCATCTTTGTATTTAAAAAGTAACATAATGTTTCGTCGAAAGTCGAAAAGCGAATTGTTCTTAAAAATATTTCTACACGGATTTTTGTAATTTATGTTAAACATAATTTTATAGCTCATTTTTGCATTAAAAGAAATTCTACTTAAAGTAAGTGACATTCCCCGATATATTATACCACGCTATGAAATTAGATTAATAAAATGTTTTAAGCGTTTCTACATTGTAACTTCGTTTCAATTGCTTTAAAACGAAACATGTTTCGACAACGTCTAACATAAGCTTTCGATGTGAAGAGACCATTAATTATACGTAAAATTTTGATGGAAGAATTTATGGTTTCTCGTTTATGATTAAGTTCAATTTCTTTAATATCGTATCTTGGTGTGAAAGTATAGGAATTTGTTTTTTCATCATTTATAACTAAAGGATTAAATGTAGTCCACCTAATAATTTCATTAAAACGTTTTTTCAGCCTTATTTAATATACTGGACATGTCCGTACTATTTATAATGATTTTAATATCATCAGCATACAAAATAGCTTGTTAAGTCTGTGTTAAATTATGTGACAAATAATTAATATATAAAAGAAATAAAGTGGGGTCTAAGACAGAGGCTTGAGGTACTCCGATATTGATACCTAGAAAAATGGATTGTGAATGATCTACACAAACACTTTTCTGAGACAGGCGTTGCTGGGAATCACTGGCGCAATCAACAGCACAGGGACCGCTTCTTTCGCGACCACTGTGGGTTTCCTCCCGCTGGAGATTTATGTGAAAGCGGAGGCCATGAATGCGATCCTTAGACTGAAAACCAACAATTTGTGATATCCCAACACTAGCGTTGGAGGACACACTGATACTACGGGTACGGTACTGGACGGGCCATTGCTGCAAATCTCCACGGGCAGTATAGCACCCAAGATTATCTTAACTGAAAAGGTAATAATCTCCATACCGAGCAAAAACCAGGCACGTAGTGAGATCACTGCTTTTGACGACTAGTACACGGACGGATCCAAATCCAGCCAGAGCACAGAAGCCGGCATCTGTGGGCTCAGCCCTAATCAAAGGATATCCATAAACCTGGGGAAGCAGGCGATGGTCTTCCAGGCAGAGGTATTCGTTCTTACAGCCTGTGCAAAATTGATTGAAAAGGGGAGCTGCATGAGGAAGAAAATAAGTATAATGACTGACAGCCAGGCTGCTATCAAGGCAGTCTCGAACCTTGTACTAGGTCAAAACCAGTTAGAGACTGCAAACAATCCTTCAATACTCTGGCACGAGACTACACGGTGTCTCTCATTTGGGTGCCAGCGGATGATGATATAAAGGGCAATGTAATATCCAACGAACTAGCCAAAGAGGGCTGTAAACGACACACAGGAAGATTTGGACCTGGTTAGATAAAGAATGTTCAAAGAAATGGAGGTTGACTGAAGGTCAAATCCATACTAAAGCCCTAATAGGGGGTGGGGATGTTAAATTCTCTGATAACCTTCTCAGACGCAGTTACTGAGTTAGTAGCTGGACACTGTCGCCGGAAAAGCATCTAAGGAATATCGGTCGAGTAAGCGAACCGTGGCGCAGAAGAGACGAATTAAAGGCTGAGACCAGTTTACCAGAATCTATTGGAGCCCTCGAAGGTTCTCAACTTTCCAGTGGGTAAGATACTGGGCTTTATAGAGAGTTTAACAATTGATAATTTTAATTTAGATTAATAAACACCACTTTCAAACGAAAAATAAGTTAAAATTTATTAATTAATGGTGAATATTTTATAATAAATAATGATATATGATGGTAACCCATATGAAAAGTAGTGTTCATATTTCCAGCAACTGTCTCAACATTTTTTCATCTGCTGGATCAATGAAAAAGAATTAGAATATGACGAAAATATAAGATATTCACTAATTGAGCTCCAATTAATCAATCATCATCGCTAAATAATGGCTTTTCAGATACGATCTGATATTGGAGGTCTGTAAAAAAATGATTGAAATCACTACACAGTAATTTTTTATCAGAACAGTTATCAGTAATAATAGCACACTTCCTGCAGTTAGTATTCCTCTTAATTACAGACCATACAACTTTAGACTTATTGTTATTATTTGTATTTTCAAATTTGTCAACAAGTATGTTCCCAATGTGTCGGGTAATTTAATCAACAACGAATTTAATCCAAACAATGAGAACGTTTAAATTTAGTACCTAAGGCCTGGGTTAACAAAAAGCAAGTAATTTAGGTACACGGATGTAAATTTACTGCGGATTACCACGAGTTGCTTTTAACTCCTAGAACTGCGGAAATTTACGGCACCGATTTACTGTATCACCTTCTAGGTCCCTTTATGGTCGTTAAAATAACGGTTTTAAATAAATTTATCAAGAGGCAGAGTGCTATTCAGTAGCTGCAGTAAAAAAGCAAAAAATAATTAATGTGAATCGGTTAAGTACCAAAGTTTTAAATTTACTTCTATGTGCGGCAATAAATTCCACAATCATTTTAAAATTCCTACGGTTTGTGTACCTGTTTAAGCGAAGCAATTTTGAAATTCATATTTCACAAATTTACCTTGCTAAGAGTCAATTTAGCCCGCCAAAGTAAATCGATTCCTTAATAATTTCGGATCAACTTGGTAACTTTGTTTATAAAGGAATTTGTAAAAGCTGCTTGGCAACCCGCTTGTGAATTTCTCAGGCGAAGAATCGCTCTCGTTCGAAACGCCCACACGATAGCTTTTTCTGAGGCAAAGCATAAAATATACCTCAACCGTTTACTGTTGTTAAAGTTGTATATTTGGGATGTTTCGGATATTTATTTGCTTTAACTTATTATTCCATATAGTTTTATGTATTTAAGTAAGTATACAGCAAGAATATTATATATATTTATTCAAGAAATGAATTTTACTTATTCTACTAAATAAAATTTTTGCTAATCAATATTGGTTACATAAGCACAGCGCAACCGTAGTGTTTCTACAAAAACTTTATTCTTCTGTTACTGTTTGTACAGTACACATTTTTGTTATCATCCAATCAAATGGATCAAATCAAAATTCTTTACATAAAATACATTTTACACTACTTAATAGCTATGTGCTGCACGATACAATAAACTTCCATTTAATATAAAGTCGTATCCCAATTTCTCACCACATTAGTACAATTCATTTCAAACAAGTGCGTTTATTTAAATGTTAGAGAGTATGGAAATTAAATTATTAAGCGCCGCAACAAATATTTTATTGAGTGAGTATATACAAAGAAGAGGAAAGTGAGTTACAGGACGGTAATAATATCAATGGCTAGAGAATAAGAAAAGATCGCATGGATAAAATGACACTTTATTTTTGAAAAGCTAATCAATTACAAGTCACCCTAAATCCCATGCTCCACCTAAAAGTACTACACAAGCTAACCTATTCTAAGCACTATATAGATTCCATAACAATTGAAATGTTCCTACTCTAATTAAATAATTTCCCTACAACTACCATACAGAAATATATTTATCCTCAAAAATTTATTTTTTTTTCAACGTATTATTTTATGCTTTTCAAAATAGGTCTTCTGAATTTCATTTATCTAGTGAGTTGCCGAGTACTAAAACAATAATACCAAATGATACCTTTATTCATATTTATTTGCTGTAAAACAAAGATGTATTTCTGCAGGGGAGGGTGGGTATAGTTGTAACATGGGTATGGTTGTAACAAAGCGAATGTCAAGTGGAATGACAGATATAATTGTTTAAGAATGGTATCACTAGGTGGCGCATTATACCCGTCATTAGTAGTTTGACGCATGATACAAGAAAATAAGGTATGCTCTTGCGCATCTAGGTGTGACGTATTTGAGGGCCAAACAGTACTACCAATCCAATAATTTAATAGATATCACTAATATAGGGAAAATTAACTCCCATTTTTTTTAAGGGTGGGCAAAAAGTGGTGGGGACAATGCATTTTTAATTTCCTCAGTTTCTTCAAAAATAAGAATATTTAATTATGTTTTAAGTTATGAAATAAATCTGTATTTCACACTAATCATAATAAAGAAATAGCAAAAGGATCTGTAATTGAATAACGCCGAAAAAGAAAAAATAGGTTGAAGAGTGTCATTATGATCCTTACGTTTTGTATATTGTGTATGTGTAAGAAAAATTGAAAAATATTCACTCATTTGGGAGAAACTTAGGAAAACGCATTTTGTAAAACAGTGGGCCATCCTATAAAATTTATGATTTCATGCCCATCATAGAAGTGTAGCACTTTATTCGAAGATGGCGCCACAGAATTTAAAAAAAAAATATTTTTGTTAATGTAGATTGAATTCATTGTTGATAGCCTATATTAACTGCATTTTCATTAATAACAATAATACCGAAAATTTCTGTAAATAAAATGGAAAAAACTGAAAGATAAATTGTTACATTCCAGTTATGTATTCCCTGCGTTAGTCCAAATTATTTTCTTATAAAAATCACTCACAATTGAAAGGTAATTCGTTATAAAAGTATTTATTTTTCCTCATAGCTACAATTGTACTGTACAAATAAAAATAAAACTGCGTATATACAAATATTTTATAGTAAAGAAAGTATAGTGTATATAGTTATACATGTCAGAAGAATAATAATACAGAAATTGCTAAATTCAAGAATAAGTACTTAATTATGGGCAAGCAAGTAATTCGAGTTATTTAATGATCATCAATAATCGAATGATGCCTTGTCCATCATTCAATCATGTCCACCACTACCTTTTTATCAGTTATCTCCTCTGTCTATGTGTTCCATCTCCTCCAGCAATTAATTCTCTAATATTTAATTTACACCCTTACGACAAACCATGTCTCTCCAAAGTACTAAATTGATTTTAAAAAAGTAATTGTGCAATTGTCATTTGCATAATATTCCTCGCGATATAAATTATTGTATCTTCTCCAGAGGAAAATATCCTAGATAGAATTGGGAAAAAATATGAGATGAGCTCAGCCTTTTTGAGGGACCGTAGTATTTGCTATATGGATCTTGAATGACTGCAGATTTATGTGGAATATATATTTTTCTTTGCAGACTACATTTTCTTATTTCTTAAGATGCGATTTTTAGGTTATGTCACTGCACAAAACACGTCGATATCACGAAAACATTGACCTTTTCTAGCAATGATAGCTATAATAATAATTGTCGCAACTAACTTATTTTGTTAAAATAATTAACACCTTTCCATATATTATTTTTGACAAAAATGTATGCATTTGTACTCGCAATAAGTGCCTTTTAGATTAGACATACACAACAGTGCGATCCTCAGAGCGGCAGGGCTCATTTCAAGTTTTTCCTAGAATTATTTCATTTCGGTAACAAGCCCAGAGATAATATAACCATCATGGACATTTGCCACGTATTCTCATCAACCTGTTGATTCTACTCAATATATCCTACAACAGTGCTTTTTCTATAAAACAAATAAATAATCTAGTAGGCACAGATAAGTCTCGAGCACTCTCAATTCTCCTTACAAAAAAAAAATAATTTTACTCTGATTCCATTTCACACTCGTTTATGTTATGTTTATCTGTTTATGTTCAAAAATCACATACGAACTTCATATGCCTTGCATTCATCGGCAATTCCCGGCGCCTCGCCGACACGAAAATTTCCTGCTTTTTAGGCGGCAAATACAAATTTATCAACTTTTTTTAATAAATTGAAATAAGTGTACCGATACAAAAAACAAAATACAAAAAATAAACCATAAAAATAAAGTCTTTTTTTAATTTCTATTGATTCATTCTATAATAATTTATTTCATGTAATAATTCCCTCTAAAACAAAACTTTTTTCCTATAGCTTCCCTGTAAAAAGGGAATTTCTCTCTCATATACACAAAATGACTAAAAATAGCACCCGACCTCGTGATTCACTCAACTTGACCACGTGATACATACCATGTGTTTACACAAATATACGAATGTATATATTATTTTTCGCCCAAACAATTTTGAAACAGGCCGCGCCATCTACATTTTAAAAGCTTGTTAATCTCGCACCTCTTTGACAGAAACGAAATTTTTTATGTTTGTACGCCCCCTTAATCTATCCTATTAAAATCAATAAAACTGTTTGTTTTGCCATTTCCTTCAATCAAATTTACATTGAAACAAAAATTTTAGATAATTCACATTTTTCAATGTAATTTTCAATTGAATGCAAAATCGTTATTGCTTTGTGATGAATGATTCTGTTGATGTAAAGTATTTTTTGCCTTTAGTATAACATTTCATGTTTGCTTTTTTAGTGCAATGAAGCAAATAAAGCATTAATAATTACAAGTTTTACTTTAACTGGACATGTTCTACACTTCTTTAGCTCTTACCTTCATACTTGTTTGTACTTACACGTACTAAAATTTCACTAATTGTAAGTGGTTCAAATTTTTTTTAATGGCAAATGAAATATCTATTAGTCTGGTACAAACATTAATGCAGACAGTGTTGGAATAAAAAAAAGAAAGAATTAATTAACGATTGTGAGTGCAGTGTTTTATTTTTCCTTTTTTACAAATTCATTTATCAATTCTTTTTATTCTACTCCCTCAAACGAATGAAAGTCACTCAAGAATTTCCACTACAACGTTTATAAACAGTTTATCCACACAAAACTTAAAACGAACTTATAACACCTAACTAAAATTACTATACACGTAAATCGAAACTACTACAAGTATAAGCTGACACAAAACATTAAATAAAAACTAAATAAAGTGTTCTAATCGATTTAAAAATAAACTGAAACTTGTTAAAACAAATATCGTAATTTGGTAAATATATCAACAACAATGGCGACAGCCGAGTGATGACGTATCTGAGGGCCATGCGCGAAAAAGACGAGTTCTGGTTTTCAGATGAGCATACCTTATTTTCTTGTATCGTGGTTTGACGTAGTAATGCCACACGGTTTACTCGAGAAAAGAAAAGGAGAAAAAACCGTTTGTTAGGTAAGAAAGTAATTTCTTCCATCTCGAATTAATTGATTATAAATCATTAAGCAGTTAATGTAAGTTTGTCATCCTTGGCTGGCATGAAATAGAACTTCATAGCTGCTTTTACACTGAACTTCAGTTTAATGCAGCGGATGGGTGTTTAATGATGGGGTGAAATTTAAAAATATCGGGTGTGGGGATATTTGTAACAACTTGTTACATCCATACCCAATATTTGTTACAACTATCCCCACCTTCAAATGGTAAATATTTTTCTTAAGGCCACTTTAAAGCTTGCATTTTTTTTCTAAATTGCATACAATAAAAATTGCCTACGTTCTATTCCGTGTATTGCACATGCAATACAAGTAAAATTGCACTCAGCTGATCTAAATCCATTGAATGCGCATGCGGGCAATTTTTGTTGCACGCAACTTTCATTGCATGTAACAAAAATTGCGAACTGAGAAGCGGATTTTACAATAGCTATGTATGTATGTATGTGACAAGTTGCGAAATGGAAGTGTTTTAGACGTGATATTGACCAACAAGGTGTAAGCCGCATTGGTCAACACGTCAAGTGCGTAAAGCACTTCTTCCGCAACAAGTTACATACATGCTTTCTTTCTACAATCGCCAATTTTTTTTATAATAAATTGGATATGTAACATTGTAAAAACTTCTTGACATTGTCAAATTGACAGGATTACAATTTACTTTGACATTAATCATTAGCGAGTGCAAGAAAGTAGACAGTGTTGCCAAACAATGAGTCAAGCAACTAAAAAAACATTGCGCGGCAATTTCAGTTATTCTAAAAAATAATTATTAGTAAATAAATAAAAATATTAATTACAAACTTCTCTTTTTTTTCATTTTTTACATCTTACCCCACTCCTTGTTACAACTGTACCCACCCATGGGATATGATGTAACACTCGACTCTCCTTTTTGTTCCTTCTATTACTTGTCAATGTATAAAGTAGGAATTATTAATTCTCTGTCTCATTAAGCTTAGAAGATGAACCTTAAAGATAGTACCATTAAAATATTTTTATATAAACAGTGATTGATGATCTGTGAGGTTGAAAATATAGAAAGTGTTACAACTATAGCCACTCTCCCCTACTTACTATATACAGTCGCGAGCAAATGTTATAGGCACCTGTGACAAAATTCATGGATTTCACGTTTTTTGCATTTTTTTTTGTGGCAGATATTTCAACGTTTATATAATCGTCTTTACGGTTACAGTAGTGTTTATAGATACCTTTTGTAAATGTATTATTTTTTTTCTATATTTTCAAGTCTTCGAGATGTCACTTTCCCCCTCCCATCTAAAAAGTATTATAGCTGTACTAAAAACACTCTAATATGCAACAAATTAATAGGATCCCTTAAAATACTACATATTTATAATGTATTACCTACAAGTTTTTATTTTCTCGTTGTTTTACTGTGATATTCGCCCAAAATTTAGGGTGCCTGTAACATTTGCTCGCGACTGTAATTTGAATTTCTTATAAACTCCGCACATATTATTTAGCTACTTGACCTACACTAACAGTTAAATTACCGACACAAACGTAATAAATTTACCTACAGGCAGCCTAGCCCAGTCCTTGGATGAATTATATTTTTGGGATCATTACATAGTGTGTGCATACGCACTAAGAAAGAACTAGAGCCTTCATGTCTGTTACGTCAGCATTCGCGCGTGTCGAGCGTAACCCATTCATACTTTCCGTTTAAAGAGTGCATTAATGTTGCTGTCTTTGAAGGCAACCAATGTCAAGTACGTTACGACATATCTGTTATCCTTTTTTCTATGGTTGAACGGTATGGGTACTGTTCTCGTATTATACATTTAAATTCATTATATTAATAAGTAAATAATACCGCTTTAAAGAGCATATTTTATAAAAGATAGCTGGGAAAATGTGAGCAAGATAAATAAACTGAAACGTAATTATCTATTCTAAAGCATAAATCTTATAAGAGATAGCATTATATTTAAGGCGAATTTGGACGACCTTTTAATGAGATTCTCTGCCAACGCGAATTTTTCCTGCTGTTTTTAGACTTACCAAACAAAATATTTTAAAGTTGATAAAGAGATGGTTTTGAAAACAGTATTTAAAATTGCGCCAACGTCTTATTTTTTTAAGTTTTCTTTTCTTTAATTTTTTGTTTGGTTCTATTTAGCTTCCAAGAAGGTAAAATCAAAAAGTGGTCAAGGGTGACGGTTCAGCGGTATTTACTAATATTAAACCATTTTTTTTTTTATTTCTTTCTGATAGCAAATAGCGTCCGGAAGAGCAAAATGTGTTTTCTCTTTAATCTCGTCCGCCGGGGCAACCATAACTAGAACGGCAGTGCACGCGTCGAATTGAGTGGGCCACAGAAACGATACCGGTTCGAGTAATCAGATCTTTTCAAAACATTAGTTAGTCATGTGAACTTGAATGTATAGAGTAGTACAATTTCATATGGTTTTTTTTTTAAATCAAAATTAAAATGCAATAATTAATAAGGTACTATCAGTAATTATATTTAATTTACAGAAGAAAGCTATTAATTCAGAAATAAATAATTACAGCACTGATAATATAGTCCATACTATGAATCAGTAGAATCAGTGACTTATTTTGTAAATTGAGTAACTGCTATTTTCCGAGAATTGAATTGTCTCGAGGTACGCGCAAATGTGAAGAGCATTGGTGGAACACGTGATTGCAGGGATAAACCTCACGCGGAAGTCAGATCGAAGAGAGAGATACCTCTTGTCTTTTTGAATGGTATGAATTGTTTGCTTTCTATATTACATATGAATTGCTAAGATTGTCTAAAGTATTCGCTACTTTTCATTGAGTGTTATTTTGTATCTGTATCTTTGATTCTGCATTACAATTTCCTACAGAATAAATTGTGATAATCAGTCAGGATACCACACACTGTCATAAACACACAAATTCTTGCTCAACACACACACACACACACAGACATCGCAGACCTGTGGTCAAGTACGTCAAAAGTTTTTTCTCTGGAACAGACAGCACTGTAGATAACTACAGTGTGCTTCGTTCAATAATGTACGAAGAATATTTACTTTCTTACAAGTAGCAAACCGCATTTGCCATATCTAAAAATGGATAAAAGATAATTTTATATGTACAAAATGAACCGAGAACTCTTAATTTCTTGTTTTATTTGTGGATTATTAGTAAATGCATTATCTATTTGCTATTTACTCTGTTATAAAATATTACTTATCTTCTTTTTTTGAATTAGAACATTTTATCTAATGGATATATACTTTATTTTTAATTTACTTTTTATATTTCTTGAAGATGATTATGTAATAAAAAAGTTCTTCACTATTTTCTATTATTAACATTTACACATTTTATGAATTTCGCACTTTTTTAAAATATAGGTAGGAAGTAGGTGGGGTTGTGTAAAATACACGAAAAGACACTACTAAAAGCAAAATTAAATGTCCTTATATCCCCCCTTATATCCCTGGCCTGTCGGCTTTTGATCGTCAAAGAAAAATGTCTGTTTCGGGCGTTATTATTAGTCCAAATTGAAAAAATTAAAAAAGTTTTGTCATTAAGAAATTGGTGTTCAAATGCGCCGTTGAGCCGATTTTGGAAATTGTTTTTAATAACAAAATTATAACATTTAAAAATCTAAATACATCAAAAGTAAAAAAATTAAAACGTTGGCGCAATTTCAAACATTCTTTTAAAACAAATACAATTTGAAACTTAGGAATCGTTCGTACCGTTTTCCCAAAAAGCGCGGACTACTTTTCCGATATATTTATCTCTGTCGCACACTTGGACGTCCAGATTCGCCTTAAATGCAGGAAAGCAACAAAAAATAAATATGCCGGAAATTTCTTTAACTTGACAAACCCATTTTACATAGTGTGTTAAAATTGAAAATTTTCAAATGCGGTAACTTCCAAGCAGTCACTTCCGTCGAAAACCCTGTATTATGCGATGACTAAGCTCTCTCTACACGTCAAAGCTACAAATATTTACCTATTATACAGAATGTATCGGAAAAACAAATACATTACAAGACCCAACGTCGATTTATAAGACTTACTTCTTTTCTTTATTTCAATAATTACCAGTACCACGTTCAATAACAAAAGTCGGATCGACCTTTAAGAAAATGTCAAATGTCGACAATGCTGACGGTCGAGCGACGTCCGCCTCACGTAAAATTCTCGATTAAAAGAAAACCACCTTTTTCGGTGGCGCACCGTTGACGAAGGTCGGCTTCTTGACCGGTCGAACGGCACGCTTCGTGACAACGCTACCAACGAAACGAACTTGATCTAATTCCAGCGTCGAATGTAATAGAAAGTGGAGCGCTGTTCGCTGTACACAAATCGATTCGTATATACAGACATGGTGTATTGTATAGTGACGGTCGAAAATATCTAGTCAGGAATGCCAACTAAAAGAAAAGCAAGTACTAATTTTTAAAACAACAATTTGGTTTGTTGGTCCTTTTTACTTGCTTTTTATTATAAGTTTCTTTTTAGAAGAATGGTGACAACATGTTTCGGCACATTTGTGCCATCTTCAGGTCTCCAAAAAACGTTGTAGAAAAACAATAATAAAGCGCGTCATAATCGGTGTTTTGCATTTTGATTTTGATTATTAATTATGAAGAATATATTTATTGTTAGCAATTGAAAGATCGAAAAAGTATAATACTGGTAAAATATTTTAAGCTCCAATCCTTTATACAAAACTGTTGAAACACAGAAAAAGTTTTATGTAGGTATATCTCTATATGTAAGGAAAACTGCAACAAAAGTTACAACTCTTTTAAAATGCTTGCGAAAAGTAGCGGTGGCAAATTCTAGCTACAAAATTAAGGTTTGGTAACAAACATATTATCAATAATTCCAGTAGTAAGGGATCTACTATGAGAAACATATATCAAAACTCTACTGAAATTACTAATCACTTCAACAATTACTTTTATGACATTTGAGCAAATATCACAGTAGACATACTTACAGGATAGCTGCTATATTCACTCACCACCTTTTTCGAATGCGTGTCAAAAAATATCTTGAAACAGTAGAAATTAACACAAAAAAATCTATTATCAATCTGAATATTTTGATTTATTCAGAAATCGAAACTTAAAATATAGTTAAATGAACTAAATTTTGTTGGTTAGAACATAAGAGTAAATTCTCTGCAAACACAATATATTTTTAGAACAAATAGTATAAATATTTGCATTGAAGTATACTTCCTCCAAATGAACATTGTTATTGTTGTAAGGAATAAATCCATGCAATCATAGTGAGAAAGTCTGTAAATTCAAAATAAAATCCCTTGTACGTTTGGTATAATGAATTACTATATAAAATTATTAAATGTTTTGTACTGAAAACATAAAATATCAAATTGAAATTACCATAATATTGAAACATTTGAAACGAATTTTACCCCACAATTTATTGCACTACAACTTATCTGTCATTGGTTCCCTCTTTTTTAGGAGGGTTTAGGGCGTTTTGCATATACATACGCTTTACTTGGCGTCACTTTCTGATTGAGCAGCGAACAGTGTTGTTGGTTGTGAGTGTAAGTAAATCTAAATGGATACCCCCGCCGTTTCACAGCTACTTAGAGAATGGGGTGGAATGGGGCTGATGCGCAGACGCTACCATTAAAATATTCGAAGATAAGTACGTAGGTATTATATAATATTAGGGGATTACTGGTTTAAAAAGCTTTGAAATAATACTTAGAGTCAGCGCTATTGTGTCGATAATATATGAACATGGTAAGTATGTACATTAACAAACATATGTAGGTAGTTATTAGTTTTCAGTAGGTAATACTAGCAACTTTTTATACTGTCAGTAACCAACGCCGACTAGATACCAGGCCCAGACATTGAGTGGGAAGTATCTCGAGAATACCGGTCGCAACGATGGATACGCATAACATCTATACCTCTACGCATCAATATCCCGTAGGCACTCCTCGAGTTCCCCGATACGCTACCTTCTCCCAAACATTATAAAACTATAAAGTATGACAGTAAATTTATTTAATTACATAATATTTCTTCATTTATTAATTTTCCCCTGCCGAGGTTTTTTGGTATTACAGACACAAAATTAGTAGGTAATTATTACCCTTAAATAATAGAAATGCTTAGATTAAGCGGGTAAGTATTATAAGGTCAATATTTGAAGCAAATAATGGCAATACTTCAAATAATACTTTATATACTTCCATTAAATGTACATAAATTATATTAGTTTTATATATAGTTGAGCAGTTGAGAAAAATCTATTTACTCAAATCTGAAATAATTATTTTTGTGGTGAAAATATTATATGTTCATAATGATTTTAATATATTGATTACATTTGAACTAAAAAATTGTTTCGTCTAACAAATTCACGAGTTTGAAACACTGAACAAATTTTATTCTCACTATAAATACATCATCTTCTTGCTTATATAAGAACTTATATTCAATGTGATGCATTTATATTCAAATAGAGTAATTATTTTTTTGTGTATATCACTTAATTTTTTAACCTTTTCGAACACCAGATATTCAAAAAAAATCACAATACATAAGACAGTAAGAAATTTAACTTTTTGTTATGGTTTATCTAAAGCTATCATCAGGAAGAAAATAAGTATAGAATGATCAAATTTAACGCATTTGTGCTCACAAGTATTTTGTTTAGAAAAGAATTGCAAAACATACATTGTTTGATGTTAGTGTTGGTCTAACAGAAATCGTAAGCTGTGCTATACTTAAACGAGTACAGTAGATATAAACGAGTTAATGTGGCACTTGCTGTTGTCATTCGGACGATAACTTATTTACATGTGGTTCGATATTTCAAAATTTAATCGTTCATCGCAGTGTACAAGTGGATGCCGAGATGATTTCTATTCTTATTTTTAATAAAATTCACTATCGTAAACAACTGTTCGTAAACAAACGTTGATCCAAACATTGTCAAAAAATCCCGCCAACTTTTTTAAATTTCAGCTTGGCGGTCTTTACGACATGATTTTAAAGGTAAATTCAATTTTAATATGGTACAAGAAAAGAAAAAAATAACAGTAAAGACTTAGCTGGTGACTTTGGCGGGTGTCGGTCTGTGTTTGGGAAGGTAATTATCGCCCCACGTTGTAGGCGTGGTCCAAATTTGCTCCCCTG
Source organism: Protaetia brevitarsis (assembly GCA_004143645.1). Classification (NCBI taxonomy): domain Eukaryota; kingdom Metazoa; phylum Arthropoda; class Insecta; order Coleoptera; family Scarabaeidae; genus Protaetia; species Protaetia brevitarsis. Next base: position 935,949 of record RXPK01000076.1, read on the forward strand.
TACGCAGATGGCGGTGCAGGTAAAGTAAAAGGTGAGCGGTCTCCCAAATTAGGTACTTCTCTCCCTCTAAGTGCAAACCAAAACAAAATAGGTCCTAAAAGACAGGACCGGATTACCAAAATTAATAAAGTTAACAACCAAAAGAAAAGTCAGCTTACCAGTGACCTAAAGATGACGCCATTAAACTAATATTAAACTATGGATACCGGCTTACGCTACTGTTTATAAACCCCTTTTCAGGAAAATATCAGTGCAACGAACACTTCTCCTGGCAGCCCCAGGTAAAACAGAAAATGCACTCGATAATTGATGTTCCTCACGTGACAATATCTTTTATGATTTACAAAAAGCTTTTGTTTGTATTCAGCATGATACATTTGTGAATAAACTATTTTATTCTTATGGTATTAGAGCCAAAGTTGTTGTTGGGCTTTCATCATATCTAAAAACGAGAGTGCAAATTGTTGAAATAACTTTCCTAAACCAACCTTATAACTTGTTATCCACAACACCTATTGCCCACTAGCAGTAAGGTGGTAACAGAAGGTTCTGTGCTTAGACCAATGTTATTTAACATGTATAGTAACGTTTCGTTCTTTTTTTTAATCTGACGACTAGCTTGTTATGTATGCAAATGACATATCCTGGTTGGTCACGCTCAAACTTAGTTGACAAATAATTTATTAAAAATCCTCCACATGTGATTTGCAGAAAATAACCAAGCCACGAGTGTAGAGAAAATCAAATTATCTTGTCGTCGTGAGTTCAGTGTGTTCAGGCTTCTGAATCTCCAGTAGCTGATTATTTCCTTAGTTAGTGCTTGGCTTGTCCATTTAGCAGCCTTTTCCGTTTGGATTTTTGAGAGTCAAATCGCCAGCATTTGTATAAGAATGTCAAATTACTTTACTTCAGTGGTACATGTCTGCATGGTCTTTTCTTATAACTTTCAGAGATGGAATTGATAAGATACACTTCCTCTTAAGATTGCCCTAATGAGAGTAGTAGAGGCACTGCGATGACGACATATTTCTAATCCATCGCGACTTCTTTTTGCTACCATTGTACACGTATAAATTCTGTTTACAACGGAGCTTATTGATTTGGGGTTTTTCTCTAACAACCCTACTCTAGCATTTAATGTTTCCAAATGTACTTCGATGGAATACATAGCAGCTTATTGGTTTACGAATATTTATTCTCGTACGCTAGCCTGCACTGCACGTGCATTACACAATTAGTAAATGCTTCGATTCGAAACTCCGGTTAATGCAACTAATTGAATCGCGAGTGATTGAACAAACAGTGTGGGATTAGGTAAAAAGGTCGCTTACGTAATTTTGTCACTTCGTGGTTTTAATCCCAAATTACCAGGCTATCGCAAGAAGTGCAGCCGGATGGAAATCGAATACAAATCAAGAACTTTAAATGAAATAAGGATTCAATACGATCTCGTATTTGCTCAGATTAAAAGTTGTAGCTCAAATAGGGCATAGGCAAATCAATTATAATTTAATATATAGTATCCCAGGGGATCAGTGTATGTAAATTGAAAATTAAATTCATAATTTAATCTATTATATTAATATTAATATCACACATTAAAATATATACATTTTAATGTGTTACTGTTGTAACTGTTTCAAAATTGTTCTCTCAATGTATTCATACATACTAAATTACGACGCATTATTATGGAAAAACGAATATTAACGTTTTGTTGCTCCATAATGGTTAATTACGAAACATGTCGCGATAAGATATTTAAATAAAAGAGGATTGAAATTCGAATTTTCGCTTTTAATTTAATTTTCAATTATAATTTAGTTTCATATAATTAATTTTTTGATTCTGTGTGAGTGAATAATTAGGAAGGTAAATAATTGCAAAATAGGTCCATTTTCTCACACAATTCTTTAATAAAAGCGACTCGTTTCGTCCGATTTTACAGACGCCCTCAGGCCAGTTGAAGAACATCCAAAGAAGAAAATAACAAATTATAATTAAAATATAAAATAAATTAATATTTTAAAGATAATAAAGTAATCTATGCAAAATTTATCACTAAATAAATCGCGGTAAATTAAAGTAAAAGTTTTTTGTTTTAAAAACTCAAATTACTTACAATTACTAATTAGGTAAGAATAGTCAACAAATTTGAATGTGAAAATGAATTGGGCAATTGGTAAAATTATTTGTGTCAAACATGTACCACATCAACATTAAACACTAATACAGTCGCGAGCAAATGTTATAGGCACCTTTGACAAAACTAATGGGTTTCATGTTTCTTGCATTTTTTTGTGACAGATATTTCAACGTTTATATAATCGTCTTTATGGTTACAATAGTCTTTATAGATACCTTTTGTAAATGTATTTTTTTTTTATATATTTTCAAGTCTTCGAGATGTCACTTTCCCCCTCCCATCTAAAAAGTATTATAGCTGTATTAAAAACAAATAATAATATGCAACAAATTAATATGATATTGTAACGAGCGCCAACTTTTCAACTGGCGGTTCCGATAGGCGTCCCTAGATGGCGCTAGCATAGCGGAAGAAGAACTACCTACGACGAATAACAGAGGGCAGCACCGGGTCGAAGATTCGAGAATATTCTCCAGAATCTTCGAGGACATTCTAGAAGGCCCCCGAACAATCTGGAAGTTCGCGCCAGCTATAAATAACGCGTCGGGTTGGCCAGGAGGCAGTCAATCGATACGAGTTCGATAGTGCGGTCGCAATTGAATTAGTACATGTAATATAAATATCGTTTACATAAATAAAGACATTAGTGGTTAAGTGATATAGTTAATAAGCATTTTAAATATATCGCCTGTGTGTTTTTCTAAAACCCCGACAACATTTTAAGAACCGAAAAACGTTACAATTGGTGTCAGGTGTGGGGTATTTGGCGATATATTAGTGGACTAATAGTGTTTAATTAGAAACAATGGCAGCAAAATACTGTAAATTAGTGGACTTGAAAGTGGTAGATCTCAAACGCGAATTAGAAGAAAGGGATGAAGATACCGGTGGAAGGAAGGCCGAGCTTCAGTCGAGATTAAGAAGAGCAATAGAAGCAGCTGGGGAAGATCCTGGGACATATTTGTTTGAAGTGTCTGGTGGTAATGGCGAACTTCTAGTAGAACTTAGGAAAATTAGAAGAGAAAGTTCTAGAAAATTCTCAGAAAAATATGGAAAATTCTAGAAAACTAGAAGAGAAAGTTCTAAGAAAATTCTCAGAAAAATATGGAAATTTCTAGAAACTAGAAGAGAAAGTTCTAGAAAAAATTGAAACCATGGACGAGAAGAATATAGAAAATTCTAGAAAACTGGAAGAGAAAGTTATGGAAAATTCTCGCAATTTAGAAGAGAAAGTTCTGGAAAAAATTGAAAACATGGACGAGAAAAATATAGAAAATTCTAGAAAATTGGAAGAAAAAATTATAGAAAATTTCTCTTAATGTCAAACAGGAATTAATGAATAGAATCGACGAAAATTCCAAGAAGAAAAATCTAGAATGATTGAAGAATTGGACGGTCGCATTAAAGAGCTGGAAGAACAAATGCATTCTGGAACCATACCAAACGGAAGAAACTGGAAATTCTACCAATACGGAAGCACTCAGATGGAACCAAGAAATTAGTGCCCATCTGTACGGTTCAAAATAAATGTGACCTGCCTACATTCGACGGGAAGACTCCCTTGGAAGACTATTTGACGCTGCTGGATACCACAGCTACGGTATATGGCTGGACGGAAGCTACCAAAGCAGCCATGTTATCAGTAGCTCTGCGCGGCGATGCTTTGAAGGTACTCCAGGTTATTCCTTCGACGGAGCGACAAAATTACCAAACGCTACTTAATCAATTGGAGATGCGTTTCGGTAATAAACATCTGCAGCAAGTATATCGCTCACAATTGAAAAATCGCTGTCAGAGGTCGAACGAGACTCTACAGGAGTATGAAGCTGACGTCGTTCGTCTAATTAAGAGTGCGTACCCAACGGTACCGGAAGATGTGTGCGAGAGTCTCGCTGTGGAAAAATTCCTGGATGGCCTGCTCGATAAGGATACTCAACAGGCAGTAAAGCTCGCTCGGCCGCAAACGTTGAACCAGGCTTTAGCTCAAGCACTAGATTTTGAAGCCGTGAAGCAATCGTCAAAGGACTGCTCGCGTCCGTGTTCTAGGGAGTCACGAGGAAGAAGAGCCATTAGAAGGAATTATGGCGAAATTAAACGAAATGATGACGAAAAATATGACGGAATTGATGACGAAAATGGAATCCGTGCAAACTAGGCAACCAGGAAGACGATGCTGGAATTGTGGAAGGATGGGGCACGTACGTAGTCGGTGTCCCGACCCACGAAAATGGGCCGATCGGAAGGGGCGATCGTCGACCTATGTAGCTGATGCCCCAGTAACACCAGTGATTGTTGCTTCAGTGGGATGTAGACTAGCAGCCTCGTCGTGTATGGGCATGTAAATGGGAAACCGAGAGATTTACTGCTAGATACTGGTGCAACAATGACAATTCTTCGCCGGAAGCAGTGGAAGGAAGAGCCGGATATATCCAACCAGGTGGACGCTACGTACGGCCACTGGGCAAACAGTCAACGTGTTGGGGAGACGATGGCCCACTTCCGTATTGGTGATACTGCATTCCAGTATCGTGTAGTAGTTGCAGATATAGAACAAGACGTAATCCTCGGAATGGACATAATGACAGAATTTGGTTTCAAACTGGACTTGCAAGCAGGAGTGTTGAAGGTTGGCAAAGAAGAATTATTCTCAACCACAGCCAGAATATGTCGGCCTGCGTGGTATTGGCAGAAGAAGTAACTGTGGCGAGCCGCAGTGAAACCATTGTGGAAGCGAGCGTGAGTGGGACATCCCCAAAGGGCAAGTTTTAATGCTGGAACCAGGAGCGATTAGCGGTCAAGGTCGTGGAATACTGGTCGCTAAGGCAGTGATACAAGCTGGAGGAAAACTGCCCGTTCCGACTGATGAACGTCAATAGTTATCCAGTAAAGCTGAAGAAGGGGCGTACCTTTGGGAAAGTTGTGCTAGTGTGTCGTCGATTGTCAGCAAAGAGGATGGCGTAACAACAACTCCAGATCGCTTCCTAGATGGTTGAATAACTTCATTGACTTTCTTGCAAGGATTTTAACAAACACAACAACGCCATACCGTGAAACAGCTGCTTGGACGCTACCAAGATCTTTTCCAAGCAGAAGATCGGAACACGAGGGGCAGGACTAAATGTTGTACGACATCGAATAGACACTGGAGATGCCCAGCCGATCCGCCAAGCCCCAGGAAGATTGCCATTGGCGAAGCGAGCCGAAGCAGAACAAATTATACAGGATATGGAGCAGGATGGCGTAATTGAACCATCGAACAGTCATGGGCTTCTCCAGTGGTTCTGGTGAAGAAGAAGGATGGTTCAACTAGGTTCTGCGTGATTAATCGACAAACTAAATAATGTAACCAAGAAGGACAGTTATCCTTTGCCCAGAATCGATGACACTTTAGATACCCTAGGTGGGTGTAAGGTATTTTGACCCTCGACCTGAAGAGTGGTTATTGGCAGGTCGAAGTAAAGGCAAAGGATAAGGAAAAACGGCGTTTACGATCGGGACAGGATTGTGGCAATTTAACGTCATGCCATTTGGGTTATGTAATGCTCCCGCGACGTTTGAAAGATTGATGGAAAACGTACTGAGAGGACTATCCTGGGAAACTTGCTTGGTATACCTCGACGATATAATTGTCTTAGGAAAATCTTTTGAGGACCATTTGAAGAACTTGGAGCAAGTATTTCAGCGATTGAAAGGAGCGAAATTGAAGCTTAACCCCAAAAAGTGCAACCTGTTCCGGAAGCAAGTGCACTACCTCGGCCACGTAGTATCAGAGGATGGAGTGTCGGTTGACCCAGGGAAGATAGAAGCGGTCAAGTCTTGCCGGTTCCGAAAGGACAAGCATGAAATAAGAAGTTTTCTTGGGCTATGCACTTTATTACCGACGATTCGTTCTGGATTTGCTAACATCGCCAAGCCTCTCACGAGACTAACTGAAGAGGGCAGAGACTACGTCTGGGAGAAGAGCTGCCCAGGATGCCTTTGAAGAATTGAACAGACGCTGACCACTGCGCCCATCTTGAGCTATCCACAGGCTGAAGGAAAATTCATTTTTGGATACTGATGCCAGCAACGTGGGCATCGGAGGCGTGTTGTCCCAAGTTCAGATGGCCACGAAAAAGTGCTCGGTTACTTCAGCAAAGTGCTGTCGAAACCGGAACGCAACTATTGTGTGACCAGGAGAGAGCTGTTGGCCGTAGTTTAAGTCTATAGAGCACTTTCATAAATATCTCTATGGCAGGAAGTTCTTATTAAGAACCGACCATGCGGCATTGATGTGGTTGTCTACGCTTCTCGAAATCGGAAGGCAGGTTGCCAGATGGATAGAGCGCCTGAAGAGTATGACTTTGATTCGGAACATCGGCCTGGAACCAGTCATCGAAACGCTTGACGCACTATCGGAGACCTGTTCCAAGGATTGTACGCACTGCTGTCGTGCGCGAAGAGAAAAATGAACAACCTGCTTGAGGACTACTGTCATAGATGATAGATGGACTGAAGACCAAATTCGAGCTGACCAGGAGTCTGACGAAGTTTTGAAGCGTTTGATGGAGTGGAAGATGCAAGAAGCGCGGCCTAACTGGGAAACGGTAGCACCATATTCGCGAGAGCTAAAATCGTATTGGGCTCAGTGGGGCTCTTTGGTAATGGAAAATGGTCTTCTCAGACGAGTGTTAGAAGACGAAGCTGGGACCAATAGCAGACTTCAGATTGTGGTTCGAAGGCAAAATTCCCGAAGTTTTAAAACTTCTTCATGATGGATCATCGGGGGGCATCTTGGAGTCCGGAAGACTATAGAGAAGGTCAGAGAGCGATTCTATTGGGTTAATTGCAAGAATGACGTGAAAGACTGGTGCCGGAGATGTACAACTTGCGCCGCTGCCAATGGACCTTCCCAAAGGAAGAGGGCCCTTATGAGGCAATACAACGTTGGCAGTCCGTTTGAAAGGATTGCGATTGATATTGCCGGACCATTTCCCACGACGGAATTGGAAATAAATACATCTTGGTTGCAGTAGACTACTTCAGCAAATGGGTGGAAGCTTACGCATTACCAAATCAGGAAGCTGTAACAGTGGCTGAGACTTTAGTTAAAGAACTTTTCAGTCGGTTTGGTGTGCCGCTTTGAACTTCACTCCGACCAGGGACGGAATTTTGAATCAGCAGTGTTTCAAGAGATGTGCAAAAATATTGGGGTATTCGCAAGACCGAACAACTGCCTTGCACCCGCAATCAGATGGCATGGTGGAGCGCATGAACAGGACAGTTATCAAGTATCTATCAAAAGTTGTCGCAGACCACCAGCGAGATTGGGACCAGCAACTACATCTATTCTTGCTGGCGTATAGGAGCATCGGTCCACGAAACCACTGGCCAAAGTCCATCTAGTGTGCTTTTTGGACGAGAACTGCGCCTTACCATGCGATCTTAAGTTCGGCTTTAACCGAATGAAGAAGTAAGTTGGAGATGATTATGTTTCGAGCTTACGGAGGCGAATGGATGATATTCACGATCGGGTGAGGGCGAATATCCATGAAGCAAGCGACCCGCATGAAGGAACACTACGACATCAGAGCGAATGAAGGCGGATATCAGCCTGGAGACCTGGTCTGGCTGTTCAATCCTCAGCGACGTCGAGGCTTCTCACTAAGCTGCAACGATCGTGGGACGGGCGTTACGAAGTAATAAAGCGAATTAATGACGTCATCTATCGCATCAGAAAGAAACCCAATGGTAAAGCAAGAGTGGTGCATTTTAATCGCCTAGCTCCTTATTTGGGGACAATCAAGAGGACGAGCAGATGGTCCGAGTTGTAGACTCCCCGAAGAAGAACTCAGCTATGAGGAGTTTATGGACAAGTATGGAATGGCCGCAAAGTGCGTCATGGTGTAACAACGGAGATTCAGGAGGATTTGTTTTTGGCTCCTGAAGGGTGCGCGTTAGCACATTGTGTTGCCCAAGATTTAAGAATGGGCAAGGGATAGCTACCGTATTCAAGAAGAAATTTGTGGTGTCCAAGATCTCCGAAGCCAGAACCCTTAGGTGGGCAAGGCTCTGCACTTGTCAGGAAAGAAACGGCCTTTATTCTACTTGGTGACCAAAGAAGCCTCAGTTGGCAAGCCAACCTACCGGACGATGTGGGACAGCCTGATAAGTTTAAAGAGAGCAGCTGTTGGAGCTGGGGATCAATAAGATCAGGGTGCCAAAAATAGGCTGTGGATTGGATGGCTTGGACTGGAGGGTCGTAAGGAACATGCTCGAAGAAATTTTCCGATATACTGGAATAGAGTTCCTAGTATGCAGTTACAATCCGCGGTCAGCAGAAGGAGGCGACGGACGGTAGCGTGCTATTTCTTCCGGACCTCGTCGTGTAGGAATGGAGAGAACTGTTCGTATCTTCATGGAGGTGATAGTTCCTGTTCCGGGACGGAACAGATCTAAGGAGGGAGCAGTGTAACGAGCGCCAACTTTTCAACTGGCGGTTCCGATAGGCGTCCCTAGATGGCGCTAGCATAGCGGAGAAGAACTACCTACGACGAATAACAGAGGGCAGCACCGGGTCGAAGATTCGAGAATATTCTCCAGAATCTTCGAAGACATTCTAGAAGGCCCCCGAACAATCTGGAAGTTCGCGCCAGCTATAAATAACGCGTCGGGTTGGCCAGGAGGCAGTCAATCGATACGAGTTCGATAGTGCGGTCGCAATTGAATTAGTACATGTAATATAAATATCGTTTACATAAATAAAGACATTAGTGGTTAAGTGATATAGTTAATAAGCATTTTAAATATATCCGCCTGTGTGTTTTTTTCTAAAACCCGACACGTTTTTTAAGAACCGAAAAACGTGTTACAATATATATAAAATAAGTAGAAGAATAACGAGTTACAAACGTAACTTTAAACTAATAAAAATTAACGCCAAAATTCCTCCAAAAAAAGGTGGGATTAACGATCAAATACCCATAATTCAATTTCCTAATTTATTACCAAATTTTCGCTGAATTTTCTCAGCTAGTAGTATACATCAGTACTGGTAGACAGATAATAACAGACTGAATGAATAGCGTACAATTCTTATCTTCACAAAAAGAAGTAACATATGTTACTCGTTTCAAGTACAGACATAAATTTAAAATTCTTTGCAATAGATAAATCAGAGTTTTAACACTTATTTCCAAATTATATAGTTCGTATACAATAACATCATTTGTACAAGTATTTGGGACCCCAGATAACTAACTCACTCCTCTATACTTTAGTTTAAAACCGTAATAAACAAAACTTTACAATAATACAGATTGTAATATCTAACATTACTGCTGCGATATTTTTGTGTCATTTTAGTAAAACATATTGTATATACCTTGATGAACATTTTTTATTACTAGAGCTCAGCCAATTCAATTTATTTTCTTCTTACTAGAGATTGGCCAATTTATATTAGCTGTATTCTTTTTACCACTTTAAAGTAAGATTCTAAGTTCGTCTTAACAGCTTAGTTAAAAAGGTTGTTCTTTTTACTGCTGAAATACCTCAGTTTGAACTTAGACAAAATCAGACAGCATCCGCCCTCCTTACCTTCACTCAGCTTGCTTTTACCTGACTTAGTACTTAGCATAGATGAGTTCGTTCCTTCACTTATTTGGGGTTAGGTGTATGTTAAGTTTATGTCGACGGTATTGCTTTGGTTTAGTTGATTTAAGTTTAGTTCACTTATCAGCTTATCACTGATCATCATTTTATCAGCGGTGAAAATGTGGCAAGAAGAAATTTCAAGTCATTCTCATAAGATAATCACTGATGAAAATAATGTGTGCATTACAAATAAAAATGGGCAAGTGCTTCTTCAACGAATTTCCGGTAAGCACAAATTAGGATAGTTGTGGAAAAGAATAATATCTTAAATCTAATATTAAAGAGGGACATAAACTTCACTTTTGTTCCAGATAATGAACTTGTATACGTATCAAAAGAAAGAATCGAACATATTTTGTGAGCTTTTTTCCTTTGGAGAGTGACAATCAACAAGAGAAGGTATTATTTAAACTATTGCATCTTGTTCATTGTATCACATTGTTAAGTTTTGATTTCTTGTAGAGTTATTACAAATTATTTGATGGGCACAAGCAATCAATTAATTTTATGTTATTTTTAAGTTTGTTCATATTTACTGTGACTTTGTAATTAAAACTAGTTTTAAAATAAGAAACTTTAAGAGAAGTATTTGTGTTTTAGACCTCCAGAGGCAGGCCGATTTGACAGGACGCATAGAAAGACATATGTGGACATATGAAGATACCTTAAGCCTAATAATGTCGGTAGACACCTACAAAGACGATTTACATCACGTAAGCAAACGCAACATGTATGGAAAAACATTTCAAATGATTTAAATAAGTAAAATTGACTGCACAGCTGATACCTGCAAAAAGAAGTGGTTCATTCTCGTTCAAACTTATAAAACTACGAAAGATAATCAAAAGAGGACTGGAAGAGCTCCTACACGAATTTATGTTTTTCAAGAAATCGATGGGATACTCGGTACAGCCCCAATATTTCTTCACCACATTCTGTGAATAGCAGTGAAAATAAATGTTAGCTTTCTCCAAGCAGTTCATTATCTGTAGATATAGAATGTGATAATGATCAGGTGAAGCGAATGAATTGGAAGAAGGGATGTAACAATCTTGACAATGAAACATTAATAATACCAGACAGAAGAAATACAGGAGCCACAGAAGAAAAAGAAACGAATTTAATGAAATTACGGGAAGAGTGACAGATTTAAAAAAGTCGCTTAAATACAAAAAAACAATAGAAGAAAGAAATTTACAATTAATGGAGGAGAGAATCAAACTGGAGGAGAGAAAAGTGCAGCACTAGAAAGATTGCCAATGTTAATACTGATAAAGATTAGGACCTTACTTACCCATTAGTTCTTACTTTCTAAGAAACGTTATTCTAATACTAGCGAATGATGTTTATGGCAATATATACGGGTCTATTCCGTGTGACATCGTAAACATTTTTACCGATTATTGTTAGATTTTTCACTTCTAGTAATCTTTTTTAACAAATATGTTAAGAAAGATTTATGTAAGATTTTTTTACATATTACATGCTTATATGCTTTACTCTAACAATGATCGCTAAAATGCTTGCTATACGAATAGACTCGATAGAAATGCTTATTTATTTATTGTAAGTTACTATACTTTAGAATTCATGTTCATTTATTTTTTTTCGCATTTTCTGTTCTAGAAAATAAGGATGAATTTATAAATAAACTTCAAATATATGCTACTTTTTATTTCTTAAATTTAAGTTGTGGATTACTTTTAATGTTTAATTAAATTAGCACACATTTCTTCTCTACGTGGTTTCGTAATTTTTTATTATCATTCCCTCTCATCTTCATTTAACTTATGTTTAAACATTACCAGAAAAATGTTTCTATTTAAAGTATTAATGGTATTCATGTTTAAGCGCCCACTTTTCTCCTTTTTTAAAGAGGTTAGGTTTTCGTTAAACTTCTTAGGTAAAGTGGAATTTTATGTTCTTTTATTTACAAAGAAAAGCCAATAGAACATTTTTCTTAGTATTTCTCAGTTAAATCTTATATAATCTGTCTTAGTTAGTCTTATTTGTAAGACAGTTATTTTGGTAAAAAGAATACAGCTTAAATTTCCTTTTTGTGGTATTTTGATCAGAATTTGAGCTACATTAGAATTTAGATACCATCCTTTAAAATACTTAGATAGTTATCTAATATTTATTATTAGAGTTTTTGCGTTTTGGAACCGATTTCTAAAGACGTGATGCTAAAGTATCTGGTTCTACTTATTTTCCATCTGTATGCCCATTCTTGTAATTTGAATGGCTCGATTTTGCATCTTTTCACAGCAGCTGTTGGTGTGCTTTTTGCAGCTCCTGTGATACATAAGCCAACGAATTTCTGTACTAGGTACTGTACTAACCACTGCAATATATCATCTGTACGTCATGCATTGTTTGAATACCCATGTTTTTTCCAATTGCTCTACGAGTTGCTATTAATTTCGGCTTATATTTATTTTTCAGTAGTGATTAAGATATTTAAAATTGATATTATGGTGCAAATTTAAGAAATATATAAACTGGGTTGTTTAGGTTACGATATTTTAGGTGTACAGCCTCATTCTCTTTTGACCACACCATGATGAGTGAAAAATGAGGGGAGAATATAGCCATTGCGTCAGTTTTGAAATGTGCCTTTTACTGGTGTCATTTCTGCTAATGTCGAATAGTTCTATAAGATTATAACAATGTTAGCAATGTCAATTCAACCCAAATGTCAATTACGCAATTTGACAGAAACGAATGTTTGTTGAAGCTATAGTGAATTTATAAAGTTATAGCCTACTGTTTCCTATTTCCTGCATTTTTAGAATAACTGTAAACAAATTAATTAGATCATGTTTACCAAACCAATCTAAAAGCTTATTCAAACTCAAATTCAAATAAATACTTCTCCTTCGGATATAAATCAATGTCCAAAATCCATGTACAAACACCAATACGGCATAGTCCTTTCATGGATCACAGCAAGGACCACACTGTCTTTCTTTTTACTCTGATTTAACATAACCCATTTGCCGGTTTATTTCCGGTTTAATAGCCTATATGTGATTATACATGCTCTTAAACGATTTTTAGCTACGTGTGGGTGATAAATTTGGAAAACAGGTGCTCAGCGTACGAGGGACGTAATATATACGTGAGGAGAAAATTTAATGAGAAGGCACGAACCTTCGTCAGGAAGTTGTGCATCAGCACGAAAAGAGAATGGAAAAATGGGATTAAATGGTAACATAGCATTTTTAGTAATAACAGGAATGATGTGTTATGCAAACCTGTTTCCCTGCTTCTCTTGCTCTCTCTCTTTCTTTCTGCAAAATATGTTGAAGTTTGATGAAAATATGGATGCTACTGTTGTATTTTCCTTTATTATATATTAGACAGCTTACTTGTGTATGTGTCTCTCACACTTATGCTTTCCACGGGCTTGAACATTATAGTTGATGTACCTACTTATTGTATTCATTTTAATAGTATGTACTAGCGCGCCACGAAATGTCCGGTCGGTCGCCGTATGGCGTTCACACTCTATCGTTCCCACTTTATCGAGTTTAAGCGCGAGCCGTATCTTACTTACCATTGATGAATATAATTTCTAGCAATTAAATTTAAAGTAGTATAAACCTAGTAATGGCTAGTTAAATACTTTATTAAAAAACAACATTAGATGATATAAAAAAAAATTAAATTTTTAAATGAAATTCCACAATTGAAATGAGGAGAAATCTGTAGTTGTGGCATTTTTCTTTAATATGATCTCGACGATTTTTAATTCTTTAAAAAAAAACACATTATTTTTCTAGTACACAAGCCACTGTTAAGGATCCTCATTTCTACAATTAATATGATTGGTTAGGCAAAAATGGGTAATACAATCGAATAAATTTTCGGAAGACATTAAGTATATGCCGCTGCGCCTACTTGGAAAGGATCCTATGACGGGCGTAGATATGCGCAACCAACCGGACATTATGCTTGATGCTGATAGACAAAGCAGATATTTCAAAACTTATTATGTACCAAGATATGAATTCTCCTCTTTTAAATTAAGTTAGTTAACATGGTATTGATCATAATGCGAATACATTCTGTGATGACTGAGAAACGTGTGACTTTGGCTGGAAAGGCGAAAGTTCGTGATGGAAAGGTTTGGAAATCTTGCACATCATGTGATATTTGCGGAGAAGTAAACAGTTACTCTGCCCGATCAGAGAAACTAGCGCTACTTTGTTCGAAAACAAACTGGAACAGCTAGTTATGCTCTGAATGAATAAGAAGAACTAATCAGAAATTATCTCACGAAGAGAACTACTAAAATATTGCTATAATTGCTAGGGTTCAACCAATAAGAGCTAAGAACATGTACCTAAAAATATGATACGAAATCAAGCGAAATGAAGCATGTACCATATAGCAAGCGATGTATGGGAATGTGTACGCATTAAAAAACCGGCGTGTTTCAGTGTTTTTAAGAAAACGGCCAAATCATTTCTTTTCTAATATTCTAATATTTTAATACCAATTATAAAATTATTCTTGATAGCTATGCAAACCGGTTTGTGACAATATGTAATACTATCGCTTATTATTATTTTTAATGGTTAAATATTCATTTAGTTTAGGTGTATTGCCTTGTGTCCCACTGTAAATAGTCATGTTTTTGAATTTTAATAAATTTTTAAATATAGCTACAATAGGCATGTTTAAAAGTTTCGGCAAGAAATGCAATAAAATTAATTCGAGTAAATAAGATCCGATCCAGTTCCCGTTTGAAACAAAATATAGTAAATTGATTGATGCTTAATACGACAGCATTTTTGTAAAAAAAGCCTTATCAACAAGCTTGATATTCGTAGGATACTTATCATAGATGGGTGGACGAGCACTAAAGGCAATATTGTTAGGATCTACAGAGAGCTTTCGGCTGCGACATTATCAGAAAAATAAAGAATTACCAGAAGGGTATCCCTTGTATCAAGGTACTAAGTGGATGACAGAAAGTTTTAAGCCAACTAATGAGTGAAGTTGATTGAAACAGCAAAAAAACACTTTGGGAATACAGTGTGTAGATTTATCTCGAAGATCATATTCCACGCTTGACAGTTAGTCGACATTGGTCAGAAATAATCTAAATTATCGTAAAACAAGAGAGGTTTAAAAAGAAATCAACACTCGTAGAGTTGAAATAATGTTCTAGCCTGACTTAACCATATTCCATTACGCGGAAAACAAGAAATGGTATAGCATAGACCCGTATCAATTTTATTTCTCACGATACTCTCCAAATCCTCACGAACGATTCCAATGAGGAATTTTGGCCAGTTTTGAGCACTAAAGGTATATATGATGGGGTTGGGAAGCCCAAAAAAGGACAGTTAGAAGAAAAAAAAATTCGGAAAGTCGACGGTTGCTATCGTAGAAACCCTGATGGGCAAGTGAGAATAAATTACGTGCCCCAGAGAAGATAGGCTTTATCTGTCATGTAAAGTATTATTAAGTGAATTAATACATATAAGAATATTTGTTATTAATACGTAAAAAAAAATAAATCAAGATATGGCTTTGACTTTTTTTCAAAAATTTTGTTATGTTCTATGTTAAACGTTTAACAATTGCCTTATTTTGGAGAAAAATAAATTTATATATTTAATTGTTGTAATATATCACGAGTCATCTTCTTTATAGAGTTAGAACTGTTTTCAGCCAATAAAGTTTATTGAATCACTGTGCTCGCATTAACAGTTGAATGTCAAGGACTGATAAAAAATCTCAAAGAGAATGTAAATTATGAAGTGCGTATAGTAGTTGTCATCAAACACTTAAGCAAGAAATTAATTAAACATTATTTAATAGTTCACAATTTTAAATTTCTCTAAAAAAATCTGATACCCCTACCTTGTAACAAAATAATTAAATCATAATTTTAACGATGAAAATCACTAGCTATTCAAACATTTCTATGTTTAAACTATATCAATCGAATACAAACTTATTTTAGATATGAAATCAATTAGTTACTAAAGATAAGATATATTTTCTGCAGTGTTTTAAGTTAAATTACTAGCTGCAATTTAACTATTCTCCTTACATAAAATTCTGGAATACTGAATGTGACCTAAAATAATGGAATGATTTCATGACGAATTATGTAAGATTCATTCGATTGTAGCGATCGATTTTATAATCGAAACGTCATAATCGAGTCCTCATATGATCTTCAATAATCAATAGTAATTTCTATCATTTCTATCACTAACAGCGCTTGTATCAAAGGTATTACGGTTGGAATGGATAGTCTAGATAATCTTGGGCAGTAACACAAAATACTCAAGATATTAGCTGTAGATTACCAATGGTAGGTGCAGGTAATTGTGAAATTGAAATAAAATAGAATTAAGAACTTCTAGGCTAATTTTAAGTATTTTTTTTTTCAAGGTAGAAACCAATAAACAATGCTTTTAGAGAATTGCTTGGACACTTTGAATACCGTATGAGAATTATAGGACCATCCGGACGCTAATTGCCGTTCAAAACATCACCAAACTCTCACATAAGGTTGTTCAATTTGAACATAAGTTATGGCTACTATCTACAATGTCATCCCAAACTACAACTTCCAGGAAACATTGAAAACCAAATAAAAATAATTCTAGCATTATGCCCGAATATGAACAATAAAATAAAGATTAAATACTGGATTAAAAAAATTTCACTGAATTTTGGCTGCGGTTTAAAATTCTAATTTTCATTGATATATTTCACATTTTAACTTTCGTTCAAGTAACTAGTTACATTTTTTGTCACATATCATTTGATGTTTGAGATTCTAGAAATGAATATTTAATTAGTTTAACTTGTAACAAGACCATGATAAAAATAGATTCAGTTTGTTGGAGAAAATAACAGCAGTATATACTACATCCGATAATCTTTTAATAATTTTCCCCAAGTTTGACATCGCAATGTTTCACTCAAACATTCCCAACGGTCCACTAGAGAACCCATCAAAAGAAATCGAGGAAAGACGGAGAAAACCTTTCTACTGTTAATTAATTTCTGTGTTGCCGTGAGCCCACGGCTGAAATACAGGTTCGATAGGGAACTTCTGAGCTTAACACATCCTTTGTCCGTTCCTGGAAGTCCTTAGAGCAAGATTTAATTAACCGCCGTAATTCCAAGAATGTAATTTTCTTTGTTTTGTATCGAGTAGAGGACGCTAGCAATTATTCCTGGCGACTCCGAAGTGTATGGACGAAAGAGAAGAGAGAACAATAAAAAAGATTTAATCTAGTAAATAAATTTAGCAATTACACGCGTATTAAAAGCTTAATCCGATATGATCGCTCCTTCGGCGGGACAAAATCGTCTGCTAATCTAGTTAACGCCTTTTAATTTGCTTAATTATATCATGGGAGATTCTGTTAGGGAGGTAGTGTTATCTTGATTAACAGCGCGGAATGAGATTGGTAGTGTTAGACCGATATTCACACGTCGGGATAATGGATTTAACGCTTCATTACGGCCGGACACACACTGAGAGGCATTCAATGGCGCTTGTCAATTAGTTTCAGTAACAAGTCTCGTGTAGCTGCCGTGCATGATCATCCTGAATGTTAGTTCTAATAGCTACCTTCGACGCAATCAGCGTGGGCGATTTATGCGCTAAGTATTCCGTTGCCCAAATTGGAAGATGATGCCTGTAATATATGGCCTATTATTTGTTAATTAATTTGAACAGGTGTTCAGCAATAGTCAGGAGTGTCTCATCATCCAAGATTTGAGTTTAATAGGCAGTATTGTTTGTCGAATTGGAAAATTAGCTTGAACTTTTTTTTGCTTATTTAAACAACTCTTTAGAAAAATATAAAACTGAAATGTCTCTTATTTCCACGGAAAAATTTCTACCTACACAAATTCAACATAAAGTTTTTATAAAATGCAGTATACTCGGGGGAAAACTTTTACTTTCAGGACAATTTTGATGTCTCCGACTTTTCATTGTTCAGTTCTTGTGGTAGCAGTACCTAAGCGGCTTACATTAGGATTACATTCAGGAATGGAACACAACAATATCGTTTAGGAATAAGATCAGATCACATGATTTAAATATCCTTTTAACGAAAATTTCGGACAACGAAACAGATAAACTGGGATCAAATCAACTGCAGAGGCAGTTTTGGGACTCTGGTTTCCAGACGAAACAGAAACCGAAAATGAGGTTGGAGCTGTAACGGAACGGGTTTTCATATCTGGAAACTTTTGTAGGTGGTCACCCCAAATTCATTCAAACTGAACCAAGCCCCGTTTTACAGGTAACCCCACCTGCTCTTTTGAACGACGAGCCACCGCTGGAAAACAATTTTTTGGTTCGGTAGCGATTGGTTTTAGAAGATTTGGCCAAAGATGTTTTCCAACGGTGTTTTCCTCAGTCAGTCGAAGCAGGGCCGTTAGCTAGCCTGAAGATTGTCGACTTACCCACCTCGTCAGCTTTCTCTTTCCGAAATGTCTTCCTCTCCAAAGCTTTACTAAGGGTACGAATTGAACTTCTATTTTTTACAGCGAAATAATAGAGTGACTATTTTTTTTACAATTATATATTGAATAAATTGAAGCAATGGAATTAAACTAACAAGCTAACAAATTAAATAAAATAACAAGTAAAAAAAAACAATTAATTGGATGAATATTTTAAAAGTTTTATAAAGTTGTTTAATATAAGCACTGAGTAACTTTTACTTTACAAAATTATTTATTATGGGAGAGAGAGAGAGAGAGAGCGAACGAGTTACGGTTTCTACGTATTTGCAATGGTTAGTCTTAAGCAGAATTTTTGAACAACTTACCAACCGATGTGGGTAATTAAATCTTCCCATAATCCAAAATATTTACACAACACGCACAAACAAAATTTAAAAAAAGGGGGTTTTTCGAACAGTTTTACCACAAAAACAGTAACACCTCTCGAGGAAAGCCTTTGCTTCCTGTTCTTGAATTTTCAAGCTTATTATAATTTTATAATTTGGAAACGCCCGGTAACGAAGGGGGTAACGCGTGCTTTTTCTGTAACTGAAACGAACTCCGCAAACTAATTAATTCAAAACAGCAATGTAAAGATTTTTTTTATAAACTTTAGCTGTGACGTCATTCCGCATCGTTATACTCGTTCTGCTTCTCTTTACAAGAGGGCGCAAGAATGGTGATTGGTGTTATTTTTCTGAACTTCAAACGCCCTTCTACCAAGTAATGTGGGATTCGCTGATCAGCGATTGTGACATGCAATAGACAAAGAAGCAGATAAAATTTAAAATAAATACCGTATTATCTTAATTAGGCGAGACTTTAAACAAAACAGAGTGTTATTTCCTGTAGAGTAGACGCTGCTTCAGCAAATGCTACAGTACTTGTCATTAATGTATCAATAAAATGAATTTAAATAGTTTGTATTATACCGGACGGAATTTCGCATTCTTACAGAATGTATTCGAGAACTGAAAGTCTGTTGGACTGTAGAGGCCGTAATAGTTGGCAATCGAAGAAAACGAAAAGACCCATGAGTTAGCAAGAAGTGGATCCTAGATTTTATATAAATGTCAACGGCTTGTACTAGGAATGTGTAAAAGCACAGCACGAGAACAGGTGAAGAACTGAGTCAAAGAAACTCTGGAGCTGCTTCCCAGAGTAAGGTTTTTGTGGTTTCCCTTACTCCTCGGTGAATGCTGAGAGATAACTTAAGTTCCCATAATATAACTCTCTTGTACATGTAAAAGTGTTTTAGTAGTTATACTGTTAATCGAATAAGTATTTTTTTTGGCGTAGGTCATTAAGGGTATGTGCTCATTCATAAAGTCATAAAAAATTAAGGTTGTCAAATCGAAAGATGGAGGAGGTAATGCTACTATGGTTCTGGAGGTTATACACTCATTGCAAAAACAATTGTATGTAAGCATGAGAATTGTTTATTACATTTTGACAGTTGGTGACACAACACGCGGATTCACCGGTGTATATTTATACATTAACTGTTGCTGCAGTTGAGACTGGTCTATATTGAAAGATAGATACAAAATCGCCAACTGCTTCTTCAGCAGTGCTGCTCGAATGGTGCCATTTAATTATTTTTATTGTTCTTTTCTTCATCTGCGTAAATAAACAGTGCAGCGGAAAGAATTAATAAAAACGAAAAAAAAATTAATAAAATGAAATAAACAGAAAGGTTATAAATATTGTAAATGAAAAGGAAATAAACGCCGAAGTGAAAAGAAATAACTGATAGCAGTGGAGCCCTACATTCATCAATGCGTGCCAGATTAGTACTGCCGTTTGTAGTTTGTACAGACTGCGTGCAAGAATGAAGGGCAATGGCTGAGGTTTCGAATCCTTACTGCAATATGTTTAACAACTACGGCGAATTCTTATGCATAGGCTTAGTTCCTGTTTATAAAATGGGTCTTTAGCCACTCGAGCGTGAGAGGAAACGACGCGATGGACGAGCTGGTCAGGCGAAGTTCGTCAAGGTCATTCGTTGGAGCTGGCCCTTCTTTCGGCAGTGCCAAATCGCAAATCAAAAAATCCATGAATTAATAGATATATAATCAGTCCGGAGAGGGATGGCAAAAATTACCGGGATAGATACAGGCAAAAGAGTTCCTAAAGGAGCAGAGGCCTGAATTTACTAGAGATCTACTGAACAAAGACAGAAAGACTGTCAAAATGATAGTAGGTTTGCTGACTGGTCACTGTAGACTAAATAAGCATACGTACAGCATAGGCATGGCAGATGACGCAATCTGCAGATTCTGCCAACAGGAGGAAAAAGCACCAGTTCATGTGCTGTGCCAATGTGAAGGCCTGGCGAAGACAAGGTTTCTAGCAGCGTTGGGCAAGGCAGGAGAAGTGAATAAATTTCTACAGCGACTAGATACACTCGTGTTTATTCGCGCATTGAGTGGGGAGCAGTGTTAACTAGTGATTTATTGAGAGCCGACAAAACACGAGTATGTATAATCGCTGTAGAAATTTATTCACTTCCCCTAGCTTGCCCAACACTGGTTTCTAGTAATGGGCGTGGATCACCACACAGCAATAGTTACAGGATGGAGCCGCTCTCGAATATGATAGGCCTAATTAAGAGAGCAAAATCAGAAAGCGTCCTCTAGGAAAAAAGGGAATCACAATAAATCTGAAAAGGTCGCGGTGAAATAGATTCGTAGACCACCCAATCCTAATCTAACCTAATGTAATCTAATTCTGTTTATAAATGTTTGCAGGGCGATATGATATAGGTAACAAACATCAGTACAATGTTGAAACTTATCCATACAACAGTGTAGTAAAAAATAGAAGTAGTAAATGCCACAACAAAAACAATCATTAATTTAAAATACCTGTAATGTTCCGATGAAGATATATACCAGCACAATTCACAATAACAAAACAAATAATAATCGTCATTCATATTCCATGGGCGATAAAAATACAATTTTTTTTTAAACTTAGTCCTATAATTTTATGGTAAATATTACTACAAATTGTACCCATCCCAATATATACTACAATGTGTAGCATAAATACTTACAACATATTCACGCGATTAACCGTTTGAGCAGCAATTACATAATTACCCCTGTCGTTTATATTATGAGTGCCAATGTAGTATAAAAGTGGCGTCTAAAAATCCAGTTACCGACATCCTATTGCGTACAATTACATTACATTTCCTCCAAGCCCTCTAATTTGCCTCACTGCCGTGTATATAGCGGCATTCGTTGGGTCGAAGGTTAAAACCGTTATCTTGTCGACATTAAACGACGATTTTTTCTTCTCTAGTACAACCCGCCGTCGTTCGTACTATCTACTCAGCGACGCAACAATAAGCCGACGCAATAAATGGAAAATAAAACTTAATTTGAGACAGAATTAAAACAAAAAGCACAGGACAAAAGGTACCTCGTTATCGTCGGTTTGTGTAGTAGTTAGCGAACGCCGCGACTGGAACAAGAGCGCAACGATCTTCGCGATAATAATCGTAACGATAAAGTTCGCTGTGGTGGAACGGCGAGCGATATGAAAACGGCGCTAGCAGAGAGGAGAGCGGAGGGACGGTAGGAAGGGATATTCTTTAGCGTTTAAAATTGCATTAGACGATTAAATAAAACGCGACAAAACGCGAAAACGGGGTAAACGCCAGTTTTCAGCGGAAAGGGACGTAGGAAGGGATAAAGCTATATAGAGTGAACGGATGCGGATGTTACTTGTCGTTTAATAGCAGTTTTATTGTTCGACAAACGCGCTGCGTTAGCGCTGTTTACGTTTACGCTTCTATTTAACGCATAAAGGCGAAGGCAAACAATGTAAAGTAATCCTCCATTGTATTATTGCGTTTTAAATATCTTCATATGGGTATCCACTTGGCCGTTGTATAGAGCTTTCAGCTTATTTGCGCTTCAACATCAACACATTGAGCTTGAATGCCTCTATAAGCGTGATAATTTCATTTTCTAATTCTTTTGGAGGAATGGATGTGGCAAATCGCAAATTCTTGACAATTTTCAGCATGATGGTGTTATAAAATTGACCCGATCTAATTATATATCTATTAAATAAAAAAACCCTGATGCTATTAATGCTATTGATTCTAAATTATTCCCTAATGAACGTCACTGGGCGAAGCAAGAATGGAGCATCTCAGATTGCAAGAACTACCAAGTGCCAGACATGCAGGATTGAAACACTATAATATTATTCATCATATAGAAGGCAACCTTTTGAAAATGAGATCAGACCGCTTGATTTTGATTATATCTTTTTAACAGAAATTTCGAGGTGGAAATCACGGATCGGATAAGCTGGCATCAATCCAACTACAGGTTCGGGAAATTGATCTTTTTTTCAGAAGAAAACGGAACTAGAGCTAGAATCTATAGCGAGATGAGAACTACCCTTCCACTAGAAAAGTATGCCACGGTTTTTCAGTCAGAAGCATATGAAACATTGCATTATGCAACTGATATCAATCAGAGGGCTTATGAGAATGAGCGGATCTATATTGCGACAGACAACCAGGCGATGGCCACTAGTGAACTCCAAGATCTCAATCAAGACTTGACTTAGGTATTCGAGAGCTGAATAGCTTGACAGGCTGCAATAAAGTTACTTTGCTGAGGACGCCCAGAAATTCAGCAATCGCAGAAAATGAAAAAGGGCGATGAATTAGCAAGACAGGGATCATCTGCTTCATATGTATGCCCGGAACCTGTTCTAAGAGTGTCTAAAAACACAGCACGAAAGCAGGTAAGAAGCTGGGTCAAAGAGAAAACAAAAAATACTGGAATAATACAACTAGGCAAATTCATGGTAAAACCTTTATTAAAGAACCATCAAAAGAAGGCTGAAGAACTATTGCAGCTCAATAGGAATCATTTTCGCATCGTAATAGATCTCCTAACAGGTCACTGTACACTGATAGGACACCTACAGAAAATTGGGATCAACACTGGAGATTTTTCATTTTGGGCGTGCCACAGGGGTCGGTTTTGTACCTGCACTCTTTAGTCTATTACATTAATGATATAGTCTTTTCTTACTTGTTGTACTTATCCGTTAACCGTATGTATGCTGTCCAAATTAGATTATATCGTAAGAATAATAAAATGCATGTACATCCTAATTGTTTTATTACGTTTTACTGTGAATTCTAGCAATTAGACTAAAAAGTTATCTTCAGGTTTGCTCAGACTCCATTAAGATTAATATAACATAGAAAAACTGCTTAATATTGACAGAAATAAGCCTCGAATATCGCGAGCGAACCTTATCTAATATCTGGTCTAATTGTTGATGGTTTGTGTTATTTTATCTATTCTTTAAGTAGCACTATCATGTCTATTATATTTAGCTTTACAATAACACCTGTCATCATTATTTAAAAAAAAAAATTACACTGCCTTAATGGTACACTTCGAGCACTCGAAAATGTCGGAACACAATGCTGCTGAAACGTTCTGACGTAAATACACTAAAATGAAATGAATTAATTGTTATAACCTATCTGATTTAGCTCCTAAATATAATTAATAATAAAGGCAGCTCATAAAATGCTCAAATTAGTGCACGTCTGATGATCTACAAAATAGCAACAATACAACTACCAACATTTTCCAATGTTGCTGTTTTTTCACCAAAATAATATTACCAATATTACAAGTTAGCAAGCAGGTTTAGGAATAACCGGTTAGATTGGTTTTCTATAAACTTTAATGTCGCGAAATCAAGCAACCCACCAGACCATTTCATTTTGTTGTTGTTGGAGCTGTCTCGTGTGGAGTTTCCGGAAACATTGCACCTTCATGTATTTTTGTATTTACCCTGTAAACTATACCAGCCTATAGTCATTCAGACTTGTACTGAGGGCATCTCAAACTGTCTACGCAAGAACGGAAGGGTAGAAATCATATCCGACTGCCAGGTTGCCCTCAAAGCTTCGCGGGCTATCAATATATAAAGCATATTTGACTCTGAAGTGGTACTGGGGCGCCACAGAAAACTTAAACATCTGGCGGAACATCCAAATGTTACATTGAGATGTGCGTCAGGTCACTCTGGGATCAGAGGTAATGGAATAGCTGACACGTTAGCAAGGTGCGCCAGGGAGCTGCCGTTTGTGGGTCCAGAACTGACGTGTGATAGCTCATATGGCAGCATTAAAACGTTTGTCAGGTCCCAACTTGTTCCTAGGCACTGCTCCTTTGGAATGGATTCGCCGGCGCTAGACACTGTAAATCCCTAAAGCTTCAACCGAATGAGGAAAGACTCCGTAAGGCAGTCTTTATGAGCAGGGACAGATTGAGATTACTCACAGAAATTCTTAGCTTGGCACTGCGCAGTAAATAAACACATGTACCGCATGGGGCTGCGCAGGAAGTGTGGGAGTGAAGGAGGAAACTGCTGCCTACCTTCTTGTCAACTGCCCGACAGTGGACGGGGAAAGGCAGGCGCACTTTGGGATCCATTGGTAGGACGAAGCTAGAATCAGTAAGTTAACTCTCAGCCAGATTGCGAACTTTTATGATAGGGTGCAACCTGAGTGTCAGGGCTAAAATTAACATGGGGGCACAATAGGTCTTTCTGCCTGAGTTGCCTTCTTCAGGTTCACATCCGCCTATGAACAAAAAAAAATACAAGCCATTCTAGGACCCTAGTACATACAGACTTGGTGATCGAAGTAATCCTCTGATTTCCTTTTTGGCTTGCCAAAAATTGTCCGTTTTCTTTCGTCCAGCGCTTCGCATTCACACAGAATATGGTATGGGTTCTCTGCCATCACAATACATAGTCTGCAGTTGGTCTCTAGCAGGACATTCAACAGAGCCTTTTCTTTTTTCTAACCGCTTTTCACACAGCAGTTGGTTGAAGCCTGCATGTTTGCTTGTTGTTGTGAGAAGTGACTTCTTGGTCAACTTTGCACGTTGATGTGTGAGGATTTTTATCCCTTCAAAGAAGAAGATTCACTTGAATCACAACATTTTTGCATCTTTTGTGAATCTCTTTATTGTGCTTATTTTTTCTAAGTAGGAAAAGGTTTCAGGGTGAGAATTTAAAAATAATACACTGAGTGAAATACCTGCTTATATATAATAAGACGTAGCAGATATAATGCTTTAAAATAAAAACATTAAATGCAATAAAAAAAGAAATCTTCGCGAATTAATCCCTGCTGCATCCACATTTAATCTATACGAAATAAAATTCTCTTTGAAATAGGGGTTACCTTGTGGATGGTGTTCGGGTCAACAGGTTTCCTCAATATCGCTATTTCAACAAAAAGAAAATCCCATGCTCTAATTTGCCGTTTACCAAGACACTTCCTACAGGCACGAGATCCTCACTTCAAAAATCGCTTACCTGTAATGCGGCATCCAGTTGTAGCAACAAACCACTTTGACCTATTTCCTCAAGAGTGCACAAACGACGTCTCTCTTTCGAAATCTCCTAGCACTCAGAGAAATACAGTCATAAATCGTCGGGTTTCCTCAAAGATAAGGGAGAGCTTTGAGTTTCGGTCGTGACTTCCCGGCAAATTGTCTCGCTAAAACTGCGCAATGGCTAGGAAATAAATTATCTTTTCTTTCCATCACAACTTTTCTTATATATAGGTATGATACGCAATAAAATTTAAAACGAGTGGAAGCAGATCCAATTAAATAATTTAAATCGTTTCAGTGTAGCCTCGTGCGGTTGCTACGTGTCATTTGGCCTAACAATGAAAAGATATTTGGCCAATTTTTCGCCATTTCAACTTCTCTTTGGGAACGAGAGAGAATTATTTGGTCAGTATGTGTGTGTTAGATGGCCTTCCGGCCTCGGCTGGAAGCGGGAAGCTACCGCAAATATTGACTCAAACGGATATAACAGGTTGAAGTGCACTGCGGCGGTCAATGTGTGATTTAATATTGCTGGTAAATGTTTGAATTACGAGAAGCGTTAATGCAGTGCTTGTTTTTTTTAGTATATGTAGGTTCTTAGCAAAATATAAAGTTTATTCGGGGAACAGTTTGAGGATTAACATAAAAGACCGTACAGATACATCAGATTAGCTAACAAAGGCTTTGTAAAAAATCTTATTGAAGGCGTAGGTAAAAAAAATAGTTAATATATTTAGCAATATTGTAGTATTAATTCTGGGGTGCATTAAGGGTCCCGCTTATAACCCTTGTTGTTTCTTTGACACTGCTGTCTCTAACATTGCCCACCTAATATTCTTCAAACTTCATTCCTGTCAATTAGTTTGAAGATCGTACGAATGACTAAATCCAAACTTGAGCAGACGAACTCAACCACAGCCATCAATAATTATACTCCGCTCCCTACTGATGCAGTCTGCCTAGTTAAGTTGGAAGTAAATTAGAAACTTTTATATTATTAGTTTGAGAATGAAAATTATTCTTTGTAAAAAGCTGTCCATATAAATTAGTTCTATTAGTTCCTATATTAATGCAATGTCGGGTATCATTTATGCGATGATTATGATTTAAACCTTCCCTAACAATAATGCAGTGTACTTTTCATTTCCAATTGTCCAATATTTATAAACTCTATTATGGCATCTAGTTTTGAAAATTAAATTTAACTTTTAAAAATTTCTCGTGGAGCTTCTTGCCTGTAGTGTTTATATTAAATTGCAATTCCTTGCCAAATCTCACCTTATTCAGTGGAAATTTTATTAATATATCAATTAAAAACTACATTCGTAGGCCATTTAACCTTGTCCGCGGTTTTTTATACTGGAAATTGCGAATCTAGAGTTGTTCGTTTTTATAGATGTGCATTTCTAACTTGTTATTGTTTCTTATTACTAAGTTATTTGCTGGTAAGTTGGTGGTGAACGGGAATAGTAGATTCCGATTTTGCGATTGTTCAAAATACTATCTATTTGAAAACAATTTTGATAAATACTTAGCGAAGTTGGTGTTATATATCCCACAATTTTGACACCCCCAAATAGTTTAGTTTTAGGAATTATGGTAATAATTATCTACATAACGTATTACTGTGTACTGATTGAAAAATGAAAAAAAAAATATTAACTAGCTCAACGGAAAAGATTTAGGCAAACGCAAAAGAGCAATTGACCTCAGAGTTACCCTCGCAAATTAAAACTTGAATCTAACCACGAAAAGTAAATTGTGAGTGAATGAAATCAGACTTTCTTAATTACCCGAAAAATTAAGAAGGGTTTAAAATAAAATAAAAGAGCAGAATTTTTAACCAATTGACACTAATTAACAATCAATTTATTTTGCAAAATGGGTTAAATCACAATGGTGCAGAAAAAACCTTGAACTGAAGGTTCTGGCCTAAAATAAAAGCTGCACTTGACTCTAAATTAAAATAGGACAATGCTATTTCCTATGTAAAGCAAAAGCTTTTTTTGTTCAGGAAGATTATCCAAAATACACAACCTTTGAATTTCTATCCACGTGGTTTCACAAATTAAAATCAAAACGTGGACAAATGCAAGAAATTTACAAAAATGAAAAAGCTAAAAGAAAGAACAAAGCTTCTTCTCACTCAAACCGACGTGATTGAAAAATAAAATGAAACAGCAAAATTGAATAACTCTTTAAAATAAACGAGAGAAAAAACTAAAATAAACCTTCCTAAACAAAAAATAATAATTGATCTTATATCTATAATGTGCACACTCCAATATATTAACAATTATTATAATAAAAGTTCCTTGGTTGACTAAATAAAAGACAATTAATTTTTACAATATCAAAATGGATTACAAAATGGCAACCAAGATTTAAAAATACGTCTACTCACGTCAATAGTCGAACAAGGAAGTCTTTAACAAAACTCTACAATTGTTTTTCTTACAAAAATCCTTCTCTCGAAATCGTACAACGCAGATGTATAACAATACGACAATATTCAATAGAATACGCATTAATTCAGCACAAGCGAACAATAGACAATTGAATGGACTAATTAAAAAAAATCTTAACACTACAAAATTAAAATGATACAATAAATTCTTAAACTAAACTTATTCAAAACAAAATAAAATTGTGAAAATTCTCGGTAAATTGAAAATCAGCTGAACAAGGAAAAAATAAATAACCAAAATATGCAACTTAAAATACACACAGCGACAATTGGGTTGTCTAACCACAGCATGATATACAGAGTGTAAATTAAATGTCACCTTTTTTAAAAATAGAAAGATCATTAAGAAATAATATAATTATCTCTAAGCGAGAAAGTTCTAACTATTAAAGGAACCAAGACATAAATCTGTGAAATTACCCTTAAGTATTGTTTCAGCATCGCTGATATTGTAACCGGACCTCGGTTATTTGATAAATAAGTTGTGCGTTGGCGTGCTAACTAACGCATAACTTGGAAACGAGCAAAAATAATAGCGGTCTGTTTTGATGACTAAATGTATAGAAATATTAGGATGGGTTTTAAAAATGAAATTACATTTTGATAGCTAGAGATAAAAAAATATTATATTCGCATTTAGTTTAGTAACCAATATTACCCTTATAAATTTCATAAACATCCTGTATATGTTGTCACTATATATACTTGAATCCAAAAAAGATATTGTTTTAACTAGTTGCAAAGCGATATATTGTCGAATAACTCTACAATAAATACCATTTTAAATAATTTAGTTGATTGAAATTATATAAAAATGTCTTAATAATTTGTTTGCTTGACTGAAATAAATTATTTCATCAAAATAAGTAATAAAAACAAACATTATTTTCATGTGATTATTAAATTTTTGTCAAAGAAATTTGAATAGCTTCACTTATTATTAAAGTTACATTGATATTATTATAATAATTGGCACTAAACTTAATATATGTTGGTTGTATTTTATATTTTAATAGTAAACTTTGGTGGTAACTTGTAACTGAAAGACTAACAATAATTTGTGTATGGTGCTATTATTTATATGAATTTGGGTGGTGATAATAATACAAAGATACATACATAAAAGGTTTATCTATTTGATATTATAAATTCGGAAAACATTTTATTATAAGAAACAGTTCATGTTTATGTTGTGGCACTATCTAAATATCATAGATGTTTTTTATCGTAAAAAAAATGTAAGAATGAACTAACAAATATGATAAAGAATGTATTTTTAAAAATACGTATTTTTTAGTGGAGTGTTAAATAAATGACAAGTGTACGCGCTAAGAAAAAAACCTTTTAGAAATAAGGAATATACGAACATCGCATCCGCTTAAATAAATAAGATAATACAAAATAAACAGAATTCTCTAACAACTACATCGAAATATTATTTCTATAAAGCCCAGGTGGAGGCAATTTTATTTATTATAAGTAATAGTTATTTTGTGTAACAACCCCACACAATGTAAGTTTGACTGATTAGTGTTTCTAGTTTTTATATCAATTTAGATTCAGAAATATCTATGCGAAAACACATAATACATGTCATTATAGAAGCTCGTTCATTATGAAACATAATCGCTCAGTATCTAATATCTATTACTGGTTATTATTGTTACTTGTTACAATCACCGTTTTATAATTCATAGAAAATGCAAATTTATACTTTTCCGTTTAAGAAACTATACTTCTTCATTTATTATTCAATTATTTATATTAGTAGATCATTATTAGTTACGAAAATATACTGGATGAGTTTTTTTTATCTTGAGACAACGAAATATCTCCAAAACACTGCATCAAATCAAAAAAGATCTTAATAAGATTTGCTATAATGTAGGGGGCTCACTGAATGGTGCCGAACTCGATCCCCCACCTGTCCCCCTATAATTTTATATAGGCTCCATTATATAAATAATTTTTAATATTTATTTGTTCGCTGGAAAAAATATTTTTTCTCGGTGCACTTCATGCATTGTTTACTTTACTTGTTGTATTATTTACGTTTTAATGCTAAGATGTGTAAAAATGCCCATTCATTAATTGCACTACTGTGGCTTAAAGAAGGTTTATTCAACCACGTTTACATCAATTTTCATAAGTGATAGTACAGAACTTACATCATAAACGTATATGTGCACACATATAATGATCATCCTCTTATCTTGAATACAGGCAATATTCTACAACTATACCGTGCTGACAAGATTTCGTATGGGTGTCTAGAATCTTCTGATACGTTTTATAAAGTGTAGTTCTCGCATATATCGAGCAACACGTAAGTTTACTAGCACGGTATGTATCATTTCGACGAGCATAAGCTTCGCAAAGTATAATTCCATTAACTAGTTACATTTAAGGAGTTAGTATAAGCTCATATTCAAAGCTTAATTTATAGAACATCGCGTTTCTGCGTATTACACATGAACCCATTCTTGTCGCTGATACTTACTTAAATACCCATGCACCAGAGAATTATATCCGCTAAGCTTGTACATAGCAGTACACACGTATGGTAATTGTATCGATTTACATTCAACAGTCGTCCATGTATTGGTGCACAGAGGTTAACATGTGTGCAGTGCATGCCCTCCAAGACCTCCTTTGTTCATTTTATCTGCTCCAGTTTTCATATTCTCCTACTGCAGGTGCTATTGTAATTACGAAATGCAATTTTGTATTTCGTTCCTTTGTTGTTTAATACGACGGAGCATCCTTTGGAATACGTATAGTTAGATAAAAGGAGCCACCTATGCATATCCATGCATTCATATATCTCTAATTTAATAAACATCATTCATGTATGTAGATGTAAGAAACAGCATCGTGTTTTTATTTGGTGTTTGTTGAAATCCTCTTTCTCTGGTAATTTTATTGTAATTGTTCTAAAATGAGCATGTAGGTAATTAGACTAAATGAAAGCGTTGCGTTTTTAGCTTTGCTTTGGAGTTAGTGATATAAATGTCCACAAAATAAATTAAGAGAAAATCAATACAAAATAAGTGTAATGGCAGTTGAATACTTATTATTTAGAGCCCGGATTATATGCAAAGTGCCTATATTTAATTTTTTTGCATATCTTTAATTATAGTCTATATGTAGACGTATTACACTAATTGAAATTAATTGCCGCTAATTAGTGATTGCATATATTGCATATTTAGGCATTTCTATGCATATTTTTACAAAAGTTGCATATATTGCATATGTAAGCTTTGTCTTATCCTTTCTATTAGTGAAAATTCCTAGTAATTCCTAATGTAGATCGACAACCGACAATTCTCAGAACGATAAATCTTTTACATTGGTTCTCTAATACTTTTTTCCAAAGAACTGCACGTGTTTAATTTCGCCTAGCAGAAGAGATGTGGTAAATACGTTTATTATTATTAATTCCCAAATAACTATTCGATTCATTGAATATCTTTGAGCGAAACAGCATGTAATTGGTTTACGTTTTCAATACTGTGCGTACATACAATGAGTATAGCGAACAAAATTTCTTTACGGATTAACCATATCCTGAACGGTAAAGGATGGCGACAAAATATTTTGTCGAGCCTGCAGTAAACTGGTAAGTTAATTTTACTAAAAGCTTTACAATTGTTTTTAAATTCTTCAACTTTGATATAAAATCATATTGTGGTGTAGGTGTCTTCTGAGAGAAAATACCTGATTGATCAACACGATAAAACTCTATCACATATTGGAAAATGTGAAAAACTAAAGCGATCCGTATGTGTGCAGCAATCTATACGTTAATGTGTAGCATCATCTTCACGAAACTCAGAACAAGAAGAATATAATACGGATCTGTGTAACGCATTAATTTCGTCTAACATACCATTAGCAATATTAAACAATGTTAATTTCAAATCATTTGTGCAAAAATATTGCAAACATAATATACCTGACGAAAGTACCTTACGAAAAAATTATGTCACATCTTGTTACCAGCAAACAATAGCAGAAATTCAACAATTGATAGGGAATAATTTTATTTATATCATGGTAGATGAAAGTACGGATAAGTGTGGCCGTTATATTGCCCATTTGTTAATAGGAATTCTTCATGAAGGTATTGTAAGTAAATCATATTTAATTTATTGTAAAGAACTTCAAAAAACAAATAATGTGACAATTGCCCAATTCGTTCAAGAAGTTTATCAATTTCTTTTTACCTGGAAGTATACCTTGTGACAAATTTTTACTAATGTTGTACGACGTTGCAGCATACATGATAAAAGCCGCGCAAAATTTAAAAATTTTTATAGTAACATTATTCATACCACTTGTTTAGCTCATGGGTTCAATCGTGTAGACATTAGGAATCAATTCCCTTTGAATAATGATTTAATTAGCAATGTCAAAAAAGTATTTTTAAAAGCACCTTTACGAATCCAATTTTATAAGGAGCGACTTTCCGGTGTTAAGTTGCCTCCTGAACCGATTATTACGAGATGGGTACATGGTTAGAGGCTGCAATTTTTTTCGCCGATAATTTTGAAGGAATAAAAAATGTAATTTTTGAAATAACTTCTGACTGCATTGCTCTAGAAAACTGTAAAAAAAATATAACATCGACAGAGTTGCTACAAAACCTTTTGTATATTAAGTCAAATTATCGCTTTGTTTCAAGTTCCATTCGTAAACTAGAAACGCAAGGAATGTCGCTCTCGGAATCAGTCGAAATAGTAGACGAATTTCATATGCTGTGTAAGAAGGTTAAGGGTACAATAGGTAATATATATACGATAAATTTAAAAAAGTGATAAATAAAAATGCGGGGTATTTGAAATTGCAGAAAGTTAAGGAAATTTTGGAAGGTAAAACAGCAAACGATTTCGACTTTAATTTTAGTTTAGAATGTATTGCAAAGTTAAAAAATGAACCAATTACATCTGTGGATGTTGAAAGAAGCTTTTCTATTTCGAAACATATGTATTCCGATAGAAGACAAAACTTTCTTTTACACAATTTTGAAAAACATTTAATCATAAATTGTTTTAGAAATATGTTCTAAAAAAAATTTGTGCAATAAAGCTGATGTTTAAATTTCTGCTCTTATTTATTTTATGTAAAAATTTTGCACATTGTCGCAATTTTTTTGCATATTTCCCCCTGGTTTATGCATATTTTCTCAAAAATCGATGCATATATATGCGCATATATTCCAGTTTTTCTTTGCATATAATCCGGTCTCTACTTATTATTATAATTAAATTGGCTGAAGGAAAATAGGCTGAACATATCTTATATTTAATACCTTAGGCCAGTAATAAACCAAATTGGAAGCATTGAATTTTTCATACCAACTGCGCGAAGCAAACTTTCGACAGTTTAATATCATTCCAATGCCAGTTTCTCACGAGGAAACTATGACAAAATATTCTATTCTCATGTAAATTGTAATATACATACATTATTGAACTTTGAAACTTGCAAGTTCTCATCCTAGAGTTGGTAAACTCGATACCAACTAGCATAAATTTGAGTGTCAGCCGATTATATTTTGAAACTATTTTAATGATGACAAAGTTAGTATTATTATGTGAAATTGTCTAACTAGTTGTTGAAAGGTCGTTTACACACACTGAAAACAACACTTTGAACATCAAGGAAATGTTTCATGCAGCTCGGAAGCCTAACAGATAGTAAATTTAATTGTGGTTTACATCAATAGTACAATCGCCATAGCTAAACGTGTTGATAACCATTTATTATGTCTATTTTTGTTTATTTTTGGGAATTATAAGTCTTGTTACCAACTTTGTCTTTGTATTTATTACTTGATTTCTATTTTTGCAACATTTTCGAGTACGACTCTTGTATAATTGTTTTATTACTATATTAAACAGCTACATTAATTAAATATAAAATGCACAGGGAGTCTTTTTTCTCACCGAAGAGTTTCATCCGCCTGCAAATTTTATCTACAACTTAAAATTACATCATTAACGATATTATATTATACATTGCGTTGTCGGTAAATGAAATTTAAAATTAACGACATTCAAGCTTGAATAAGCAATATACTTGAATATCAGAAGGAAACAACCAATGTACATTTTTTACATTTTTATTGTACATAATCTAAGGTTCGTGCTTTACTAAATCAATTTTCCATTGCTAGGAATTTAGTATAACTAACCGAGATATAAAGGCCTTTTGCATAATGGTCAATTGTTGAAAAGCAAATAAATGCAGCAGCTATAGCGCATATTAAACAAACCAGTTGATCAGAATTGAACTTTTTTTTGGGAATAATGAATAGCGCCTATACAATACGAATTTGTAATGGTAAATAGCACCTCCAAACCCCTTCCCTTGTCGATCGATTGTGTGATTAATGTACATCACGACCGTAACAGGCGTGAATATTTTGTAATTATAGGAATTTGATATATCGCTCTACATATAGCGCATAATAACCTCAGGCTCGTACGTACGACAGCAGGCTATGCCACCCAGACATTTTTTGCAGTATTTATCTATGAGTCGAGCTGCGTACGTTTACCCTCGACTTCACGCGTTAATAGGAAAATGCGAATCTCTATGGTTTACTAATGTTAATGTTTGAAGTTTCCATTTAAACTCACACGTATTTGTTTCGGTCTAATTTTAGTTCACACCGACTATAAGTTCCTAAAGTACTATGCAATGTACCTACAATAAAACTATATGAAAATCATACAGACAAATATATAAATACAACGAAACAAAAAAACAATTTTAACTTTCAAGCATTTGCTTTTTTTATAAATTTCTGGTCCGTCATGAACCTTTTAGTTTACAGGATCTCTGGAATTAGGTTGTCTGGGAAAGTTAGATAAGTTTTGTCAAATCTTCATTCAATGTTAGGAAGTTTTGAAATGGATGGAGGCAGCCATTAATAGGATTATATATTTAAAACTTATATAAAGCACCTGTGCCCTTAACAGAGAGCGCCCCAAGTCAAATTTAGATTTATAAACTTATATAAAATTTGTTTATAATTAATTGTAACTAAAAATTAATAATAGTTAATAAAAAAAATAAATAAAATTATGTGTGCCTGCAATTGTTATAAGAATAACAACATATAATCTACAAAAGTAAGAATTAAAATCAAACAGTGCGTTCAGTACCAAATATGCGACCAAACTTTAAGAGCTATTCCTGAGTTATTTTCATCATAAAACTCATATGATTATATAGCCAAAACGTTTGTTTAAATTATTGAATGTTTAATAATAAATTATGAACTATGACTAACACAATATAATATCACAGTTGGTTCTTTCAAACATTTGATGTGCTGAAGAGAACTTGTATTGTCTTTCAATAGTGTCAATATTGTCCAGAGATCACAGTATTGCCATTCGTTTTAAAATGATCCACGAATGCTAATGAGTTATATCATTTCGTTTACGTCTTGCCACAGATGAAAATCGTGCCTGCTAGAACCGTATAGAACGAACTCCCGACCTATGACATTCCCAGCATCATAAATGGCCCTTCGCCCAACGTCAGGTGTTAGGGCGTGGCGAACAAACAGGAAAGGAAAAAAGGACAGACGGAACGGACCACTTAACAGGATGCCAGATGCAATTAGGCACAACTTGGTCATCAAGGCTACCTAAGTTCTTTTTTACAAAATAGACCTTGGTCTAATTAGCTGATCACCTAAAGTTTTGCAAATCAAATGTTATTGCGAATATTTAAAACTTTTTTAGTGGACGGGCTTTTGTGTGATACTATGTATATAGATTAGTACTGCAGGCTTAATGTCATCTGACTCTTCTAACTACTTCTTCACTTCAGTTTAGTCCTTGCTCGCTCTCTACAAGCTCACAAATCTGTCACACTTCTTATAACAATCGTTTAGCATTTTTTTCGAATTCATTTATCTATACATTCTATCATAATAACAACAGACTATACCGGATAGCTTTTAAGTGCACGCATTTAATTCAAGAATTCGTATAAGAATGTTTCCCAAAAGTAGTTCTGCGGAATTCCATGCTTTATTTCGCAAAGTCCACTTTCTTCTTAAAGTCAACGCACTCTCTCGTCCCCCTCTTACTCCGAGAATTCGTAGTCTCCTTGAATGAGGCACAATTCAACGGGCAGCACTTTGGCCTCTCAGAGAACAAATGGACTGTACCCGCAAAAGGAAAGAATGGAATTCTGTTAAATACTTGTGGTTAACATTCTATACGAATTGAGATTTTGAACTCAACAAAAATGCAACCCTAAAAGCTATCGTAAGTTTAATGAAGAAGAAGATAAGAAACGAAAAAATGCCACAAGTTTATCTTAAGGGGGCGGCCTGATAGAATCATAGGAAGATATGTGCACTGTTATGTAGCGAGCAAGGGACTAAATGAAGTGAAAGAAAAGTAGTTAGAAAGTCAATGACATCTAAGCTGCGTACTAATCGGCGGTATATACATAAAGTTAAATCAAACACAAAAGCCGTCACTAAAAGTTCTTATAAAAATCGCGAATCAACATGTTTATGAATTTCAAAACTTAGTGGCAAGCATAATTAGACAAGGTCTATTTTGATAAAGAACTTTAGGTGGCCTTGATGACAAGTGCCTAAAGGATTGCTTAATGCGAGTTCATTCTCGTTTTGGTCAATAGGGATAACGGATTTTTTTATAATGCGGATGACTGGGTCGTGTTGATGATTAAGGGGAAATTTGGCTGCAACAGTGATATCTGATAAATATCAAAGCTTAGGTTTTCTCAAAGGCCTTTAGGTGCAAACATATCGTAGTTATCGAAGGATATCATTCAGACCCCCATGTTATTAATTTTACAAAGTTTTCAAATCTATTTAGCACAGCATGCAGTAATTTATCTGTCGGTTATTGCTAACTACAAAATACGCGATACAAAATTTAATGTAGACAATTTAGAAGCCATTTTAAAATGAAAAAATTGACATAAATCTATATTAGAACATATGCATTTACTTAAAAGTAAATACTAACATATTTCGCTTTAAGATGGCCAGTAATTCAGCTTTAAATTGCACGTACGATTTACATGGGTATACTTGTTGAATTCCCCCCACCTAACTAAAGCAAAAGGTATTTAGGTGAGCTTGCATATATCATGAAAAAACATAATACAGCACTAGAGCATTATAGGCGTTTATTTAAGCGAGATCGCCGAGTAAAAAAAATGGATATTCATAAGCAGTTAAACGGACGTATTTACTTCGCAAGAATGAACAACTCAATTTTTAGTGTTTCATCTGTTTGTTTACTAAGCAAATGTTTATTTTTACTTAAAAGAAAAACAGTTATTCGATGACGATTTTTTCAGGAATAACTCCCCTTAATATATTCTATTATTCATTTTTACATTAATTTTGACCCTAAGAAGAATCATGAATGTAAGTTCAATTCTGGTTTGAAATACTATATTTAATTAATTTGCAGACATGCAAATCTAGTAATTAATAACTTCACTTTGGATTCATGAACCCGGGATAGACTCCTATGCATCACAATGATGTAGAAATTGAGTTCTCACGCAGATCCTTGTTCCGAGATTTGGAGAAGTGTTCTTTGTGAAATCAACAATACCTGGTATGCGACGGCCTCTATTATCACTCATATATTTCTCTTTCGGATATATGCCGAAGATTACTGGGTCGACACGGCCGTCGAGCTCACACGCTTGGGACTTAGCAGTTTACACGTGCGAACAACGCGACCCTCTTCCACACTGCCGAGCGGCACTTATACCGGGGCTCCTACTAACTAGCAATGACGGCTAGGACCATATCAATCAGCGGAGCACGACCTAAATGGTACGGCATGGCTCCACTTTCAACTGTTAATTTGTTCTGTTTACTGCTCACCACTCCCGTTCCCATCCCTCCGAACTATTTTCCCCGCCAGTTTTAGAGATCACGACGTCTGAAATCGGTGCAAACTACAGTGGCTCACTTGGCCTGTTGTCCGCATGAATAACTAAAAAGGCGTTTTTGTCGCACAAACAATGGGATCGCAATGTATGTAATGTACCCTCATCTTAGAGAAAACCGTCACTAATTGTGCTATTGTATAATTCGAGTAAACAATGAACTCGAGTTAAATAGATAACTAATTATAGCAGTTGCTTCTTTTACTATCCCCAAACATACTTAATAGTTAAAATTGGGTTAAACTTTTGTGTAAAATTACATGTTTATTCTTTTTGCTAGGATATTTTTTTAGGACAGTCTATAAATACCAAATCTTTAAACATCCACGAGGTGAGATACGGAAGCTGTACACTGAAAGCTTTACACATTTGTTGTGATATATTGATTCGCAAGCTCTCAGTAACTAGAAACACAAGGAATACATAGTTATTTTAAATAAAAATGTAAATCGTAGAAAATGAAAACCAGACAATCATACTTCTACTTTGGGGAGTATTAATGCATTAGTGCAAAGCCATTGCTAAAACATTTTAAATGTCTTGTAAATTGATTATCCTTTCTATAAATGATGATACCAGCATTCGTAATGTATCAATTAATAATTGGCAACCTGACCAAAACGTGTAATATCCATAATTCTCCATTTTTTTGTACTTCCAGCATATTTGTTGTATTTTCATTGTTTTCAAATAATTTTTCAAGTGTTCGTATCGATTTGGCGGGTCGCCCTTTCAATTCGTACTTTAAATTTTTATACTTCAAATTGGATTTATTCATCATTAATATTCCTGATATAATTTTTAAAAGTGGTTCATATATAATTATATCTCCTATTACCAATGATAGAATCTAGAAACTGTAACATAAATGCAAAAATACTTCCACTACCGCATTACAGCAACAGTTTAAGCAAATCTCTTCGTGTGTTTATTTATTATACGCTTTGCAATATATTCTAATATCCCTTAGAATGGGACATTAAAATATCATTTCGAGACAACTCTTTTCATTTACCTACTAAACAGCGCTGCGGTAACGATGCTGCATCAAGGGGACCTTAGGGCGTTGGCGGA
>RXPK01000076.1:975544-1099183 GCA_004143645.1 Protaetia brevitarsis
AAGTTTGTCAATTTTTGCTATAATTAACTTAGTACGATTTCAGTGTGATAATTGTTGTTGCAAGGACTGTATCCAGTAGTAATAAAATTTTCCCATTTCTCTCTACTAGACTTACTTTTATTGAAAATTATTATATTTCTTGTTTTCTTGATCTTAAAAAACCAAGAAATAGAAGAAATTGAAAATACATGAATTTTTGTACATTCTGAATTCGATACATGCAAATGGTCTAAAAAGGAGTCTAAATAGTTCCGGCAGCAATATGAGAAAAACGAGAGCAGGACAATTGCATCGCCATAGATTCTTTTTAAACATGTCTATTTAGAGTGGTAACGCTAAGGGATCATCTTTTTTAGTACAGATGGGAGGTCTGGAGGAAAGTGTTGTCTAGTATCAATCCCAGGTCTTGGTGCTCAGGACTAGCGGTATTTTATCATTGTTGTCAAAATCCATTAACCTAAGATTTCAATGTGTCGTTTCATATAGTATCAAAGAGAAAAAACAAAATACGTATCCGCTGTGGACTGGCACCAGCTCCGGGTGGGTATTCGGACTTTTAAATGTGTAATTTTTATTTATTCAAATCAGCCTTGTCAAACAATGATAGAGTTTCCACAATCCTAATAATTGTTTAGTATCATTTTATTTGTTCAGTTTGTGTATAGTTAATTCATTTATTTGTACTTGTGCGTACTCCAGTATTGTATAGTTTAATTTGCTAGTTTTTTCTTTGCGATGCCGATTGCGGTCATTCGCAACGACAGGTTGTAAATTTCATATATATGAGAGGTGTTACCGCTGAGGCCCAGGGAGTTTACCAGATAGACGAGCCGTGTATACGATCTTGTTTAGTTGTCTTGGTTTACCGTTTTCTGGTAATCCTTTTAATTTTAAGATGTAGTTTCGTTGCTTGAATTTAAAATCGTCCATCTAGTAATTCTTTTGCTTGAATAGTGTTAGATATTTGTGCACAATACATGTAAGGCTTTTTAATAATATTCGTTTTAAGAAGTAATCGCGTTTTAGAGTTTAAATTTTCCGTTTTTTTTCGTAGTTATCAAATTAAATTTTATTTTATCACATCGGGGTAGGTGAAGTGAGCTTTGAGCTTGTTTTTAAAAATATTCATTTTTGATTTTGCTTGTTTCTCCACGCTTATTGATTTAATTTGTAGTTTGCTTTGAGTTTTTGAAACCACGTGGATTTTTATGTGATAAGAAATTCCTTCTAGAACGAATTCACCATTTTGTTTGCTAAAGGATTTGCATTGTCCTTCTTTTAAATTGTAGAATCTTATGACAGCTTTGGTTTTTTGCCAGAATCTTATATTTATGCGTTTTTCATTTTTCCTGTAAATTGGTACATAAATGTTTTTTTTTTCTTTTAATAATAAAAATCTAATGAATGGTAATATCATCAAATTAAATAGTTCTTTTATTTTTGACTCAGCCATTTCAATTTTTTGGGGATTTTAACAAAAAAAGTCAATTTGCAAACGCCCACTATTAATTTTTGAGGAAGTTTACTCTGAGATTTAAGAATCTCTGGTGGGCCCTTTATAAATCATTTTTGCTGAGCTAAGTTAAATTTAAGTTTGTCATTTTTAATTCTTTAAACTTATTGCTTGGCTCAGCTCACAGCGTAGTATATATGTTAGCGCCTGCTAAATGCAAAAAATACTGGGTGTTTCACTAAAAAAAAAATGTCGTGTGATTAATTTCTAGTTTCACCATCTATTAATTGAATCTTACTTCAATTGCCAATGAACAATCTTTACTTTCCAAATCGATAATCATATGCTTCAAACATTATGAAGGAATGCAATACGAAAAAATACAATATCTCATCTGAAAAGTTTCTAAAAACATCCAACGAAAATCGAAAGAAGATACTTTTGCTAGACCTGGTTAGCAGGTTTGTGCCTCTGCAATGACATCTCCTATCTACTTGGGCTTTTGTCCGGAATCTTTAAACAGGGGACTAAATTCCAGTTATGTTAGCACGATTACTCTTATACGTTGAAAACGGGTAATTAATAATACAAAAAAAACGCAATATTGACAATATTCTCAAAAATTATAAATGGAAAATTCAAATTAGAAATCAAACAAGTATATTTATCGCAGAATCTTTCTTCCATAAATGTATCTATTAACATTTATATACGATATTTCAAATCAAAATTTATATAACGTTAACTGCATGGCAAAACGCCGAAATTGAATACTTTAGGCTTTGACGATGATTTCTACGATTTTCCATTTACACCGTCGAATAAACCTTCAGAATATCACATTTCAAATTTATTCCTTCACTATACAATCTTATTTTCATAAATATTTACCTGAGAGAGAAATATATCGACTACGCATATATACGTCTGGTAATTGCAAATAAAGTATCGCTGAAACAGCTTCCTCAAAGAAACCGAAATACGATACACCAAAGTAGAATCAATAACAACAGAATAATTTTAGCTTTACAATCCGATATGCAAATAAAATGACCGAGAATGGCCAAGTTAACCGATAATAAATGTACCCCCACCACTCTTTTAATGTTATACTCAGTCACTTTTTATATAGTCACAAAGCACGAACGAAATTTGTCACAAATAATTCTTGTATATACGCAATAGCCGACACAATCAGTTGTTTTTTTTTCTTTATCATCGGATTATTAATCAAACACAATTAACGATAGTATTGTATGTTATTAGTATCAAACCTCCAACTTCCTAACATGCTACAATGGTAATGAAGGTTGAATTTGTCGCCAGACAGATACGAGGTATTTTTATCGTTTTGATATCAGAAAAAATTCTGGAAATATCTATCTGGGAAGCGAATGTGCTCTCGAGTGTTTATTTTAGTAATCGTTAATATTGTAGACGCTCAGCGAAATAAACCTTGACGACTTGGGAAAATGATGAAACAATAACCGGGTTGATTTATGGTAGGAAAGCATTTTTTTTGACGTCTGTATTTGTGTAGTGATTTCATTGACATTTAAATAAGTCAAGCGAGGTTACTGTACGTATAATTATAATGTTATAATGATCGCAATGAAAGAGAAAAAAAAAATGTGACGATAATACAACAGTTAGAATGAAAAGATAAAAAGATTTTCTAAAGCAAAGCTGATGCGATGACAAACAGACAAAAGTTTCTTTATTATCAGAATATGTTTCGAGTTAATTATCTTCAAAATTGACCTTCCAATATGATCTGTAGTTTCTTGTATTATTTTTCTTTTGGATTTAAGGTCGAGTAGAATCAGTGAAAAACTTTTTTTAAGTTCTCCTTTGCATTTCGTTATAATTTTGTCTGATACGATTTTTCAGAGTATTGTTATATACATTTGTAAAGCAGATATTAGAATTCGTTTCTATATACATTTACCTAATTACACATATTGTTTTCTTAATTTTACGAGGTGTAACAATTTTTTTTTGCGTTCCATTTGGAAGAATGTCAAAATATTCTTTCTATATTTTCAGAAATTAAGTTCATTAAAAATAACACAAACTAACAATTACTAACAGATATTACTACTACTATTACTAACAAATTTAATTTTTTTTTGTAAATTATTACATTCTATATTAATAGAAAGCATTATTTTGACATTCTTCCAAATGGAACACAAAAAATAAATGTTACACTCCGTAAAATTAAGAAAACAATATCTATAATTAGGTAAATGTAAATAGAGAAGCGAATTCTATATGCAGTCACTGATTGTCCTTGCTTTTACAGATATATTTAACAATACTGCTTGAAAAAGTTATCACAAAATATGACGAAACGATCGTAGCAGAGAAAATTAAAATAACATGCACAGAACTTATAAAAAAAGTTTTTCACCGATTCTACCCGACTTTAAACCCAAAAGAAAAATAATACAAGAAGTTACAGATATCGGAATATGGTAATTTTATGCATATACAGTCGCGGACACAGTAATAGGGACAGTCAGGTGCAAATATAAAATATGCTTTTTATACAAAAACTGAAATTTATATTACATTATTTATATCAAATATGAAATAAAATGGTTATGTACAGTAGTAACACAAAAACGTAACTAAAAAAAATGCAGTATGTGATTCACATCGTAAATAAATTTAAAGAAAACGTAAATTCTTGTGGACAGATAAATAAGGACATTGTAGTTCTTGCTGATTTTGAATAAAAAAATAAAATAAAATTCATTAATATTTTGTTGGATATCCCTTTGGCTTTATTACTGCAGCACATCGTTTAGGCATAGACTTTATTAGTACTTGACAACGTTCTGGAGAAATGTTTTTCCACATGTTTTGCATCAGCGTAAAAAGTTCGTTCAAATTAGACACCTTTATATCACGCAAACCAAGTTTCCACAGATGTTTTATAGGGTTCAAGTCCAGGCTACACGATGGCTAATGTAGTAGCACTAATGTAGTAATTAAAAAAAATGCTATAAATCGACAAATGGTGAAATAAAATGACATATTATTGGATAAAGCTGCCAGGATTTGCTCAGAGAAAGAACTTGAATAATTGACCTGAAACTACAATCTAGTGTCCTAAGTCGTGGGTAGATTACAACTGACCTCTTCTTACACTAAAATCACGGATAATGGTACTTCTTTTTTAAATACATTTAACTATACAGTGTTGCCATGACTGAATAATGAATTGCCTGTGTTACTACAGATAAAGAAAATGTTTTCCATCAATACAAATATAATTTATTGATATTATTGTAATCTAACAAACGATTAAGTATCGAGTATTCATATCCCATAGGCAGATATGTACTATGTACTATCTAAAAATAATGTCTTGCACCACCCACTTGCTTCAATGGCTCTGAAGGCGCGTTCTCACGGGTCAAGTTTAGTTGATCAATTTTAGTTGATATAATAAAATAAGAGAATGAGCCTGAAGGGATGTGAAAGTGTTATGATGAAATTTTTGGAACTATATCATAAGCATGATTGTCTTTGGAACCACCGTATGGATAAATATAAAAATAGAGATGATTTCTTATGACTTTTATTCATATCACATAGCATTCCTCTTACCTTTTCCTTTAACAAAACTGTAATTATTTGTGCACATTCACGCACAACCTCATACGACGCCATTTTAAAACTGAAATGGTCGATCAGTTTCTATTGATATGCGTGAACTTAACTTTACTCAAGTATTGTTCAACTTTTGTTGATCAATTAAAATCGGTCAACTAAACTTGACTCGTGAGAATGCGCCTTTACTGACGTTTAATATTATATTGAAAGTTGAATCGGTCAACTGTAGAGAATCCCGGGTTCTCTTTACCTGCGGTTATTGATGGTTTTTTTTTGTTCTTTCTCTAAAAGTGATGAAGGAAATTTAGTTGAGACGGACATAAGGTTTTCCACGATATTGAAACGACCCAACTATATTACAAATACATTTAGTAATTACTTGTTCGCCAGAAACGCAAGATGGTAATTTGCGTAAATATAAATGTGAGAAACATAATTTTTCTATAATTGTAATTAATGTAGATATGTTCCAGATTTAATTTAATG
Organism: Protaetia brevitarsis; assembly: GCA_004143645.1. Taxonomy (NCBI): domain Eukaryota; kingdom Metazoa; phylum Arthropoda; class Insecta; order Coleoptera; family Scarabaeidae; genus Protaetia; species Protaetia brevitarsis. Next base: position 981,108 of record RXPK01000076.1, read on the forward strand.
TTAATGCATTCATATAATTCATATTGATAATCTATTATTTTTTATGTTTACGTTATGTTTGCTTTATTGTATCTCCATTAGAATAAAACTGTCAGTTTTAAAATAAGAAAAAAAATATACAGTATTTTAAAAATTATTATGTACCATCATACGTTATTTTCATATATTAACATTGTATTTCTTATTGTGCTATATGATAATATCTTCTTCTTCTTTCAAGCTTTTTTTAAACACATTAACACGTACAGCGTTGAATAACCCGAGGATCTGTTAGGTATATTGATCCCTATGGCGTGGCGGGGTAATAAAACAGTTACTCCCCAATTTCGCACCTATGCCTGTTAGTTCGAGATTCACTAGGTTTTATTGCTTTCCGATTCATTACTTTGTTTTTAGTTCACTTACTAAATAACGTAAACAGTTTTATTTAAATATTTTTCAAGTATTTATTCGTAACATAGTATACACATTATATATACAACATAACCACATATAGTGTTTAGAACAGAAGTATATACATTTGTTTTGTCCTAACCCGACTCCGTAGTTTAGTTTTGTTACGTCCCCATATTTAGATTTAAGTTCTTTCAGTTCTAAGAAGTTAATAGCGAAGACATCTTTCCCTTTTTCGATTCTTTCTTTATTCTTTCAGATACCCTCTTCATTTGTAATTTACGACCACTAGAGTTCCTTTGTACACAACACGCAATCACTTTTACAACCCCACCAAGAGAAAATGATCAGTGTAACAAGGGATTACTAGTTCAAAACCATATTGTAATAAGCAGTTCCGTTCCGACATTTCAAGTGACAATACATTCGTAAATATCTTACTATGTAAATATATGAAATTACAAAAAAAGGTTTTGTGTGTTTTGTTATTTCAACACATCAACGTAGAAGTGACAAATCCAGCACTAACGCATTTACAAAATTCCACATATAGTATGTACACATATTTGCACGGTGAGGCGTACGGTTCTCCTCTGAGTCGCGGGTGAAGGAAGCATTTTCCGCTCGGACTACCGGTATTGAGGACTCCTAGATTTCGTTAAATTTCGCTTTCTTCTGTTTGTGTGCGTTTTATATCTTGTTCGTTTTGATCATCTCCGTGATTTTCTTCTTATAGGTGAGGTACTTCATTTTCTTGACGTCGGTTTTTAAACTATTGTAGACGTTTATAGTTTCTGCTGATGGTATTACTACTACTACTATTATTCTGTACTGCCGTTATTTCTTGATTGTTGATGCATGTAGTAAAATTTGGCGGAAAAGTCTTTCTTGCGAATGTCAAATACTCTGTTTGATGTTCGTTGATTGTTATTAAGTTGTTCTGGCACCATTGTTCTATTTTTCGTATGCCTGCGTCTATATTTTGCTGGATATTTTCTTGATTTTGTCCTGCGTATATGATACAGCTATCATCTGCATAGGCGTATATGTCTCCATGTATTTTCAGCTTTAATATGTCGTTAGTGTATGTTATATATAATATTGGAAGTAGATTTCCACCCTGTGGCACTCCATACTCGGCCGTCGAACTGCTGCTCTTAACTCCGTTTGCAGTTTGTATTCTGTTCAATAGGTAAGTCTTTATTAAATGTAACTCTTTTCCTGTTACACCGTAGTTCTATAATTTTTCCATTAGTTTGTTCTTTGATATGGTGTCGAATGCTTTCTTCATATCTATAACCATTGCTACTACTATGTTTTTGTCTTCTAGATTTTGTTTAATATTATTTAACAGATCTGTAGCAGCAGACGACGCGCCACACTGGCTCTGGAATGCGTACTGTCTCTTATTAAGTTTTGTTCTTTTAAGTGTTGTGATAATTGTTTATGTATATGCTGAAATACAAAATTCATGTGTAGCTAAAATTTATTCGTGAGTGAATAATATATCTAATTTAAATATAAACACATATGAGGCAGCATTCTACGAAAACTTCAGCGCTTAATGAAAGGACCACACTTTAAGCAAATACAGAGACACACTATATTTATGAAATGCAAAGAAATAATACTTTAGGAAGACATGAATTTTGTATTCGACACATGTACAGGTGCTAAATGATTTCAAATGGATTTGAACCAAAAACCGTTAACTTCAGGACTAAATATTTTTAATTAACCTAAAAGGGACGAAATCTACGCATTTCTTTTTTCAATTTTACGTATCACAATCGCCATTTATTACATCATCCGTAAGAATCGATACCGATAAAATTTCTCTAAACAAATCGCGATTGAAATCGTTAAAAGTTTATGCCGCATTGTTCTTTATCCAAGGACTCCTTATTTTATTTGTTTGTTATTTGGGTGCGTGGGGATAAATCGATACACTTCTGTAAAATTGTATCTGTAAAATTGTTTACATTCAATTGTACCTTTTCTGCGACCAATCGTACCTACGTACTTCAAAAAATAAACCTTAATTTTGTTATTAACATGACAATTATTTTTATTTTAACAGCGAAAAATCCAATAATATCAATGCATTCCAAACAATTTAACACAAACAACGCTGCTAGAGACATTAGCAAACATGCAAACATGCTGATAATGCCTCTAGCAGCGTTGTTTGTGTTAAATTGTTTGGAATGCGTTGATATTATTGGATTTTTCGTTGTTAAAATAATAATAATTGTCATATTAATAAAAAATTGAGGTTTATTTTTTGAAGTACGTAGGTACATTTGTTTATGGAAATTTTTATTGCATACCTCAACGCAGATTTTTATTTGGATTGTGTACTAATTTAAAGTCCAATTCTAACTTTCTTGAAACATGTATAAGATAAAAAGTTAGAAAAATGTAGTGATAATAATGTTTTTTTTTCACTGAATACTAAACGATAAAAATTATAAGTAAATATATACAGCAAATAGTGTTAAGTTTCTTTAAGAGGATGTTTATATGAAACTTCCGATGTAAAAATATTTTGGCATCATATAAACACGTGCTTGGATGAGTTTAATAAATTGACGACTGATGGTTTTGTTAATGTATGTTCTGACATGCACAAATTATTATAGTTTAAAAAATTAGAAAAAGAAGTTATATATAGCTTTAGTATATAGAAGTAGTTTCACACATTTTTTTTAATAAAATGTATTCGATAATAGGCAATTCCAGATTAATATTAATGTCAACTAATTACTTAGTTGTGAATAAATTATTGCAGGCTTTTGTGCAGAATTGTGTACACTTAATTTTATAATAAAACATTGTTCTCCGAATACTTCTTCATATAATATATATAATCTTCTTCTAATCTTTTAACAAGGAAAAAATTAATTTGTTAAATAATTAATTTGAAATATAATTTAAATTTTAAAAACCCCCAATTGAAGAAATTATATCTGACATAGAAATAGCGATTAGTACTTTTGATGATCATACTAAAAATTTTATTAGAACTGCTTGTAAAACTCAAATTTTAGAAAATAAACGTCATACTTCAGATATCACACGTAAAGAAATTAACATTGCTAAAGGGCTTAAAAACCAAAATTGCTTTTACTTAAAATCTGACAAAGGTAATACTGTGGTCATTTTAGATAAAAAAGATTATGTTGATCGTGTCAGTATTCTTTTAACGCAAAGTTCTTACGTACTTAATGCTAACTAAAAACTCGTTATCAAAAATGATCACAGAAACCAAGAAGACTTTATTAGAATGTAAGAATACTGTTAATGATAAATTAAGATATAGATTAACTGTATCAAATCCAGTGTTACCTAGAATGTATTGTTTACCTAAGATACATAAACTTTTATATTTTCAGTTGGAAAATCTTACCACTCCTAACTATCTAACATTCTGATCTGAGGATGCTTCACAAAACAGGTCGCCATTTTTAATTAAAAAAAAAAATGTGGGAACATTACAGTAAATTATTATTGTTATTAAATACTATTGTTATAATCAACAGATTATAGAAATATAAACTTTTATATTTTCAGTTGAAAACCTTACCACTCCTAACTACCTAACATTCTGATCTGAGGATGCTTCACAAAACAGGTCGCCATTTTTAATTAAAAAAAATGTGGGAACATTACAGTAAATTATTATTGTTATTAAATACTATTGTTATAATCAACAGATATAAAAAAAAGTCAGAAAACTTGAAATACTTTTTGTAACAACTGGTATAGTGTTATCAAGAAAATACTAATACTATTAAGCAGGTTTACTTCCGAAAGAAATATTGTGAGGCATTTCGAAACACATCCGCAGTTCAAGACCTCTTATTTCTAAAGATTTCGGGACTGCGGAAATAAAGAATATTGAAATAAGATCTATTTTCAGTTCAATTCTGATGCAACTTTCTAAACATTATATATGTAAAAATCAATGGTTATAACAATAAAATTTGCTGACAACAATAATTTATTGCAATATCAATGTCATGACTTAGCAGGTAATTTTTTCGACCATTTAAAACGTTAATAAATAAAACGAGTAATTTCAAAGAAAACTATTGAAGATGGGTATAGGGAATGTTGCAAAAAATCAATAATATAAAAATATTGATACATTTGTAAAAAAAAAATTTCACACTTTTTTTGATATCTCACTAATTTTTAGGCACTCTGTATGGTACAACGAAATTTTATTATTAGATTTTGGCGAAACAATGTTAGTACTTGGAAGTTTTAAAATGGAAGACTTTTAGCACTTAAAGCAAATGAAATTAGTCAATTACGTAAAACAGTGTAAATGAAAATGTAATAATGTATACCGTATTCTATTTAAAATAACAAAGTTCATGGCGACTTCGGTTTAAACGAAAGTGTAAAAAACTAGAAAATATTTTAGAAAAAAAGTAACTATTACTACTAAATTATTGTAAGTTCTGGATTGGTAGAGCTAATTTAGAAAAGATTAATAGCAAAAAACGCTGTTCAGTATCCAATTTTTAATTTTTATTATATTTTACTACCGATTTCGGACTATGCCGTCTTCAGGTACATAGAAACGCGAAAATACAAAGCTACGCTACAACATTCATGACGTAGCTTTGCATTTCCACTGACGCTTTTATGTACCTGAAGATGGCATAGTACGAAACCGGTTCTAAAATATAATAAAAATTAAGGATTGGATACTAAACCGCATTTTTTTGCTATTAATCTTTTCCAAATACCGCTGGTAAGCTTTTAAGGCTGAAAAATTTTGCTAAGCTGAAGAACTTTTAACTAGCTAGATCCGTGACAAACTATGTATACTGCAATTTTCACTTTTCACGGGGAGATCTAAATAGCCTTTTTATTTCCGAAGCAATCAATATTTTATCAATTGTCTAGACCACGACAAAGCACTTTTTGTGTGAATAGAGTTTTTATAAATAAACATCTAGCCAACTATAATTAATATAAAACGTAGTTTTCCAAGCAGTGTCATATTAGCCTTTAAGAGATTAAGAAGAACAAAAAAGTATTAAGAAAAATTGTTAAAATATAATAAATCACTCAAAAACCGCAAATACGAAATTTAATTTTCAAATTCTTCTTCTTAGTAATAATACTGTTAATAAAAAAGTAAATATAAACACATACAATAATAAAAAAACAACGCAGAATATAACGTATTTAACAAACAGTAAAGTAAAAATGATATGGCGACGCAAAAGGCGCAAGCGAAGCGAATACCTACAAATACATCTCAATATCTAGATGTTATTCAAATAGGTTTCAAATTCATTCAGATCATAAAAACATCCCTCAATTAACATAAATTTTAATTTTCGTTTAAATTCATTTAAGTTCAAGTTTCTGATATCAAGTTTTAACTTGTTGTACAGATATGAACCTGCAAACATTGGCGATTTTCTATAGAAAGAGTGGCAATATCTGTTTAAAACAATATTATTCCTATGTCGGGTGCAGTGCTCATGGGCACTAGCAAAAGTCGATAACTTTCCAATATTGATATGCGAGTGAATCAAAAGTTTATAGATATAGATGGAAATTGCGGTTAAAATCCCATGTGTTCTAAAAGTTGTTCTGCACGAACTATTAAAAGGTAAATCAAACAGCAGTCGTAAGATTCGTTTTTGCATCACAAACACACGACTTATTGTACCCGCCTGGCCCCAAACAATAATCCCGTAAGTCAAAGCAGAATACACATATAAAACAAGAACAAGACGATGCGAATGACATATAGTTAATTTTTTAAAATTCAAGTCATGTTGGCTTGCCCGTCTTTAATCATCAATACCTCTAGAACGGTAACAGCGCACTTTTGAAAGTGTCAGTAGGTATTTTCTTGTAGCCAGTATTAATATATATATATAATAAATTTCTTCAGTGGAATATATGGCTTATCATTGATTTATTTAGTTAATTAGTAAAATACATAATTAACATGTCTATTAATAAATGTTTGGAGTAAATGTTATAGTCTTCTTCAGTAGACGGTGTTGAAGATTAATTTGTAGTTTTACTAAAGTATTACATTAATAATATTTTTCGATCAATATCATTCAAAACAAAAATTTAACTTGGGAAATAGAAAAAGAAAATTATTTTTTTTAGAAATTTTCTTAGTTAAAAAAAAATTATCATTTTAATACCTTATGGTACCAAAAACCTGTTGCATCAGGTAGGTATATTAATTAGTTTTCAAATCAAGCATTATCACATAAAAAATCGCTTTTCGCATATAAAATTATAAAAACTAGAGTTAATAAATTTTATAATAATTGTAGAAATACTAATCTTTCTAAAAATAACACTATAAATATATCAAAAAAAAAGTTAAATGTAAATATGTCTCAATACTTTTTCACATTTAGTTGAAACGTTTATTAATGAACACGTTAATTATGTATTTTACTAATTAACTAAATAAATCAATGATAAGCCATATATTCCACTAAAGAAATTTATTATATACAGCGCACTTTTTTTTTCCTTATAACACAAATCAGCACAAAACGATGGCCTATTTTACATAATTTTGAAAAATCGAAAGCGGGGCAGCCAACTTGACGGACCTGAGCTAAGAGCTGGAACATCAGGTATAACACGTATTGAGACCACAATCAATTTAGTTGATGTTTAAATCAATATTTGGTCAAATAGGAAATGCGCACCACATCAGAACTACCAAGCAGATGTGAAAATTTGCAAATCCAAAAGTATGCGCATAGCGTCAAGTTGGCTGTGACCATCCTTAATCTGCAATAACTCGAGAACGGAAAGAGGGCAAATCTTTTTCTTTACACCACAAATCCGCACAAAACGATGGCATAGTGAAATTTTCAAAAGTGTGCTTGTAGTGTCAAATTGGCTTGTCCGTCTTTAATCGTCAATAACTCGATAACGGTAAAAGAACATTTTTCTTTTATACAGTACCGTAAAGTGGGGCAATTCCGATCTGATTTATGTACTATTTCTGAGCTGCAATTATTATTATTGATCGAAAAAAAAATGAAAAAAATTAAAGTAAAGTCAGGTAAGTGTGTAACCGGGGCAAGTGTGTAGTTTGTTTATATTTATTTTTAAAATTGAAATACGGACGTACTCTTGTTATAATACTAATGTACTAAACCTCATACTAGTTTTACAAACAAAAAGTTCGCATCTCCTAACGTGTTAATAACTTGAATATCTTTGTGAATATATTCATACCTTATTAAACAGGGCATCAGTTTAGTATTACACACTTGGCCGAACTGAAGGATAATGCTATTAATATATAAATGCGGAACGATTACACACTTGCCCCATTTTGCTGGGAAGTGTGTAGTATTGACAGTGTTTAAAATTTCTTTTTTTTTCTAGTAAACCGTTGATAATTATAAAAGGTGTATCTATTGAAGGCGTTCAACTGAGCATATATTACGTACTTCTATGTGTAAAATTTATCAAAATGTCTTATTTATGTGAACATGTTACATTTTCGTCGCCATAGCAATTTTACTTACACACTTACTGACTTTACCTAATTAATCATACATCTTTTAGCTACACATACCCATCATGTATATTAACCCAATGTATTAAAACACTATTTTTTTAATACATCAAGCGTGATCGGTTTTGCCCCATAATAGGGGGCAATTCCAATCACCCATCTGTTTTCTTATAAAAACCGATTTGAAAGCTACATGAGGTAAATCTAATAACAAAAATTTGAATTTAAAAAAGGAAATAACAGAAAATATATATTATACAAATGACAAACAGATAAATAATGACATAAACTATAATAATTCAATAAACTAAAACTAAAACAAAATTTCATTCAACGCGCTTCCCTCTCAGTTCAAAAACGTATCTTCCCCTTCTATGACCAGCTGGACAATTTGATTTTTGGAAATTTCATAAATTTCGTCAACTTGGAGAAATACAAAAGTCATTTTTTCTCTCCTTAGATCTCATAATGGATGAAGTGCTCTATTACGTCCTGATAGCGCTTTGGAGGTATTTGGGGTTATATTGCTGTCTCCCGCCAGGCCACTACTTTTTTTTATAGTTTCTCACCATAATTTTCAATAAAACCAACGTAGAAACATGAGTATGTTATATAAGAATATGCGTTCTATGGGCATATTCTTTGTTCTTTTACTTTTCAAACTGATCGGTATTATCCCGTGAGGTGTTAATTTTCCCCTTACTCTCTTTTTCTTCCAACACTTTCATAAAGTCAAAAAAGAAACGGTGACAAATGAATGACAATTGATTCTTTTCACCTTATCCCTTTTCGAAAATTCACTTAGTCCTAGTGGGATTCCCCAGTAGTAGTTCGTTTCCGTCTGTATGAAATATTACTCGTTGTCATTCCATCGGAAATTATTTTTTTAACACAGGAAACTTTAATGCAATAATTAAACAGCCAGTTAGTTATCTATATTATAAACAAAGTTTATTAAAAGACTGTATTGCAAAACTTTCTTATCCTTTTTATAGATGCCAGACTAAATAATTGCCATAAAATCAGGATTGATCGATTTTATCCCATGCGATCGAATTTGCCCCACTCTACGGTACAAATCAGAACAAAAGGCGCACAAAACGATTACATGGTTTAATTTTGACAAATCAAAAATGTGACAGTCAACGTGACGGTCATGAGCTATGAGTTGGGGTACGTCCTATAACGTATTAAGGCCACAAAACAATTTTGTTGATTTTTATATCAATATTTGGCCAAATAGCAAATGCACACCACACAACTTCCAAGCAGCTATTAGCACGTTTTTTTAAAGCTTTTTTTTTTTAGAATCTCCAAGACCTGTTCTCTAAATTAATATATTGGATGAATTCATATTTAAATGTGTTCGATTTTACCCCATGCGATCGAATTTGCCCCACTCTACGGTACAAATCAGAACAAAACGCGCACAAAACGATTACATGGTTTAATTTTGACAAATCAAAAATGTGACAGTCAACGTGACGGTCATGAGCTATGAGTTGGGGTACGTCCTATAACGTATTAAGGCCACAAAACAATTTGGTTGATTTTTAAATCAATATTGGCCAAATAGCAAATGCATACCACACAACTTCCAAGCAGCCATTAGCAGTTTTTTTTAAGCTTTTTTTCTAGAATCTCCAAGACTGTTCTCTAAATAATATATTGATGATATTCATATTTAAATGTGTTCGATTTTACCCCATGCGATCGAATTTGCTCCACTCTACGGTACAAATCAGAACAAAACGCGCACAAAACAATTACATGGTTTAATTTTGACAAATCAAAAATGTGACAGTCAACGTGACGGTCATGAGCTATGAGTTGGGGTACGTCCTATAACGTATTAAGGCCACAAAACAATTTGGTTGATTTTTAAATCAATATTTGGCCAAATAGCAAATGCATACCACACAACTTCCAAGCAGCTATTAGCACGTTTTTTTTAAGCTTTTTTTTTCTAGAATCTCCAAGACCTGTTCTCTAAATTATATATGATTGATATTTCATATTTAAATGTGTTCGATTTTACCCCATGCGATCGAATTGCCCCACTCTACGGTACAAATCAGAACAAAACGCGCACAAAACGATACATGGTTTAATTTGACAAATAAAAATGTGACAGTCAACGTGACGTCATGAGCTATAGTTGGGTACGTCCTATAACGTATTAAGGCCACAAAACAATTTGGTTGATTTTTAAATCAATATTTGGCCAAATAGCAAATGCATACCACACAACTTCCAAGCAGCTATTAGCACGTTTTTTTAAAGCTTTTTTTTTCTAGAATCTCCAAGACCTGTTCTCTAAATTAATATATTGATGATATTCATATTTAAATGTGTTCGATTTTACCCCATGCGATCGAATTTGCCCCACTCTACGGTACAAATCAGAACAAAACGCGCACAAAACGATTACATGGTTTAATTTTGACAAATCAAAAGTGTGACAGTCAACGTGACGGTCATGAGCTATGAGTTGGGGTACGTCCTATAACGTATTAAGGCCACAAAACAATTTGGTTGATTTTAAATCAATATTTGGCCAAATAGCAAATGCATACCACACAACTTCCAAGCAGCTATTAGCACGTTTTTTTAAAGCTTTTTTTTTTAGAATCTCCAAGACCTGTTCTCTAAATTAATATATTGATGATATTCATATTTAAATGTGTTCGATTTTACCCCATGCAATCGAATTTGCCCTACTCTACGGTACAAATCAGAACAAAACGCGCACAAAACGATTACATGGTTTAATTTTGACAAATCAAAAGTGTGACAGTCAACTTGACGGTCATGAGCTATGAGTTGGGGTACGTCCTATAACGTATTAAGATCACAAAACAATTTGGTTGATTTTTAAATCAATATTTGGCCAAATAGCAAATGCACACCACACAACTTCCAAGCAGCTATTAGCACGTTTTTATAAGATTTTTTTTTCTAGAATCTCCAAGACTTGTTCTCTAAATTAATATATTGATGATATTCATATTTAAATGTGTTCGATTTTACCCCATGCGATCGAATTTGCCCCACTCTACGGTACAAATCAGAACAAAACGCGCACAAAACGATTACATGGTTTAATTTTGACAAATCAAAAGTGTGACAGTCAACTTGAAGGCCCCATGAGCTATGAGCTGGGGCACGTCCTATAACGTATTAAGACCACAAAACAATTTGGTTGATTTTTAAATCAATATTTGGCCAAATAAGCAAATGCACGCCACACAACTTCCAAGCAGCTATTAGCACGTTTTTATAAGCTTTTTTTTCTAGAATCTCCAAGACCTGTTCTCTAAATTAATATATTGATGATATTCATATTTAAATGTGTTCGATTTTACCCCATGCGATCGAATTTGCCCCAGTCTACGGTACAAATCAGAACAAAACGCGCACAAAACGATTACATGGTTTAATTTTGACAAATCAAAAGTGTGACAGTCAACTTGAAGGCCCCATGAGCTATGAGCTGGGGCACGTCCTATAACGTATTAAGATCACAAAACAATTTGGTTGATTTTTAAATCAATATTTGGCCAAATAGCAAATGCACACCACACAACTTCCAAGCAGCTATTAGCACGTTTTTATAAGATTTTTTTTCTAGTCTCCAGGACCTGTTCTCTAAATTAATATATTGATGATATTCATATTTAAATGTGGGCTTCTAACAAAATTGTCTTTCGACGAATACCGGAATATAAGGTTGTTTAATCCCCCTGTCATGTTAGTTTATGTTCAACAAAAGCGAAAATACTTCTTGGAACTTGTTCAAATACACGAAAATCATTTATGTACCTCTTGTAGGTCGTACAAATTGAAGAGTATGAAAGCGTAGTTGCCTATAAGCTCCATTCCTCTGACGATCTTCAGATTGGGAAACATCTTCCCGAGACTCAACAGTCCAGGTACTTGATAGATAAGAAAATAACCGGTCACTTCCTCCAACTCTGGAAAAGTGATATTCCTAAACGTCTCCACGGTGGCTCTATCGAACAGCACCACTTGTAAATATCCCGCAACCACCTTACAACCCTCCAATAGCTTGAAATCCGTGAGGTTCCCGCGCACGTCCACGCTCTCACAGAACTTGGCCGCGCGAATCCCGCTAAACCAATAGCAGCAACAGCACGCCAGCACCGCTAAGAATGGTTAACCGTCCTCCGCAACGCCTCATGGTATTGTCGAGAGTGTCCGCGAACTTCGGCGAATTCGAGCCGGCGTCATCACTATACACTACTATTACCAATTCTCTCGCTTAGACCGTCGACCGCCACACCGCTACTGAACACGAGGAAGCGTCGTCGCAGAGTTTTAAAACCGGAGAACGCTGTTCGACCGCAGTAGCCGCTTACTCAGCGGCGTGTCTGGGTTCAGTTTTGAATTGGCGAACGCCGCATCGCACGTCGCACGCAGTGCGTGTGGAAGGAGCAGGCGGCGCTAAAGGACCGTGTTGTGCTCCCGGCCGCCGCTACGTAGCACTGACGGGCGCGCGGCACGTTCAAGATCGCCTATAGGTCAATAGGCGAGAAAGTGATAACGGCGCGAAGCGCGCGCTTTTGATTAAATATCTCGCCGGTTAGTCGGAGAGTGTTACGAATCTACTGCGTCGTCATTTGCGAGTGCTGTTTTAATGGGTATCGATTGTAAACTTAGAGGTAAATAATAATTTGAGGTAGGTAACTGATGCTCATATCATCGAGAAAGTTTCGGCGTACGGAAAATGTTTCCGGCAAGTGATAAAAATACCATTACACCAAAAAAAAAAACATAATTACTATCTTCATTTCATAATACCTTTTGCACTGAACCAAAAATGAATCCTGAAACAATGAAAGGAATCATTATTCATACGAAATAACCCCAGTGACCAACTATATTTATTTCATATTTTATAAATATTTAAAAATATTAAATCTTTCTTGAATATTAGTTATATTAATATAATATGCATAAAATATATTATAGAAAATATATTAGGAAAACATTTAAAAAATTTAAATGCACTGGCACGAGACAACACGGTGTCTCTGATTTGGGTGCCGGGACATGAGGATATAAAGAGCAACGTAATCGCCGATGAACTAGCCAAGGAGGGCTCTAAGAGACACTTCATGGGTCCAGAGCCCGTATGTGGGATTACTAAGGATTCCGCAAGAAGGGAGATCTGGATCTGGTTAGATAAAGAAAGTACAAAGAAATGGAGGTCGACTGAAGGTCAACTCCATACCAAAACGCTGGGGATGGAGATGGTAGTTTCTCTGATAACCTACTCAAGCGCAGTAAGAAAGAATTACATTACTGGGTTGGTAACTGGACACTGCCCCTCTGAAAAGCATCTATACAACACAGGCCGTGTAAGCGAACCGTGGTGTAGAAGATGCGAACTACAGGAGGAAACGATCTATTGGAGCCCTCGAAGGTCCTCAAGTTTCCACTGGGCAAGATACTGGGCTTTATAGAGAACACCAAAGCTGCTCGAGTGGGAATAAGAGAATCGAATAGGTGATGTACAAATGAGCACCAAGCTCAAGTGCCCGGACATTAAGTGCCCACCCTAACCTGAATGAATAAATGAATGATGACATTTAAAAAATATATATACATACATAACATTAATAATATTTTATTGCAAATGTTTTCTCAATATATTTTTCATAACTCTGCAAGAATATTTCTTTGCATTTCTGTAAATATTTATTTTATATAAAAAAAAAGATTGAATTTTTGCTTTTGTGCATTTGGTGCGTAGGACGAATAATATAAAATGGGTAAAATATGCATACATATTAAGTAGGTATGTACCTATTTAAAATGATAGTTTAAAGATTAAATTAGATAATATATATCTAATATGATTTAATTAGTATCTAAGTGAGCGCTGCAACTTTCTATTAATATATCTGCGTTTGTATTATTTGTAGGTGCGAACGTCAACACAACACCTCTATTCATTACGGTGCGGTGTTATATGATTAGTATTGTTTATGCGTCTATGGATTAGGTACATAGAATGCATACGCGCACGTGCGTCTCATCAACGTTTTCATTCGTTTGTCGTTACATGTTATAGTTTATAATAGTATAACATTAGGGCAGATTAGGTTAACTGTGTAATTAATTGTTGCGGGGTGTGTTTTTAGTTTTTGTGGTGACTACGAAGTAAGCAAAACGTTGAACATGTCATGGCATTTATAAGATAATGGAATGCTCAATATCGCTATGTACAGAAATCGTTTAATAATATAATTGTAGGAATTTTATGCATCATATATGTACTGCATCTACCAGATAAATTGCTAGTTGTTTTGCTTAAGAGATTCATCTCGGTAGATAAGCGTCATAACCTCAAATAGAGGTTAGAATACGTTGTGTTGTTTTATTGTTTGTACGTAGAATGTTTCAATTCAAATATTATGAAATAAAGTAAAAATAAGTATCGTAAGTATTAGAATGTAGCTACCACTCCAATTATTGTAAATGCTCCAAATGTATTAGTAGGTGTTGATAATGTACGATGTTTTATTCATGGTATGATCTAATACAATTGGCATTGTTTAGAGGCCACAAGGAAACGCCATGAGAGCGCCACTACGAAGATATGAAAAAAGCCATAGGTTGTACCTAGCCCAGCCAAGCTAGACTTAAAAATGAGTATTTTTCATTTTTATTGGCTTATTCAAATAAAATGATAATAGATACGTTTGTTTTTTATTTAGAGCACTTCAATTAAAAAATAGTGATTAATTTGATAAACCTTCAGTATGCCTTAAAAGATGCCAGAATTATTGATTATTAACTTGTATGGTGAGTGTAAAAAAACAAGTTTTTGCCTTTTAGACAACTCTATGTATGTTTCAACTTTTCGTTATCGACGTTATACATTCTAAATAACCAAGAACAATTTTAGTTCATTTTGACAAATTAAATAGATTGCATAAAAAAATCTCAATTTTCATATAAATATTTTACAAATATTTTAGAAAAAATATAGCGCTTACACTAATTTTAAAATATGAATAAATATTTAATTGAATATTTTATTATATTTAGAAAAAAATATGAAAAATATATTCAAAAACCTCTCACGAAAAATATTTATAAAATATATTTTTTTAAATATCTATGTAATATTTCTGGCTGTTAGGGAATCCATTAAGATTGGTCCAAAGAACGAGTTCATCAAATCAATGAAAGAGATTTTATTAAATGAAACATTCATTTATCAGGTACTTCTTAAGATTTGATTTAAACAAATGAACCGGTTGTTCCCTTAATTTCAATGGTAGTTGATTAAAAAATAATATAATAATAATAATATAATAATAAAAATAATATAATGCGTCTGTATTCTTGTTAAGTGAGTTGTGGGAGGTAACAGCTGCGTGTTGGATTTACCTCTAATATTTTGAATATGAGCAGGTTCATATTTTTTGCAAAAAACTATTATATTTTTTTTTACAAATACAGCGGATTCCAAAACATACAAAGATGGAAGGGTAAGTAATATATAGTTTTTACATATTAATTTACAGGAGTCTTTATTTTATAGTTGGAACACTGCCCTTAAGCAAGCCTTCTGTAAGATAAACACTCTATGGACGTTCACAGCGCTACCCCCAAAAAAACCATATTGCAGTCGAGATTGCACAGAAGCGTGATAAACTCCCAAGATTGTTTCAATGTCACATTTCGAGATACCACCCTCAAGCTGTAACACACGATCGACCGATTTTGATAAATCGTTAATGTGGGTTGCCCACAAATTGCAAGGGTGAATTGCACCCCCTAAAGTTGAAGTTCCGCAGCAATGAAAAGCGTCCTTGAGTAACACCCATGGAGTCTAAAACTGACAAAGTTTCAGCAAAATCTGCGATTTACAGTTCGCGAAGTTCCCTTGTGAGACAAACGAATTATTATATAAAGACATTTAAGTTGGGAGAATTTAATTTTATTTTCTAGTATATATATTGAGAATTATATTTTAGGTTTATTGGAATGAAATTAACGATTTTAAAAGTTTGACTACCCTCATCAGTATCTCTCACCCGGCGCACATCGGCCTACACACTAATAGTACCCTAACACAGCTCTGTGTGTCACTTCCCATAATTGCCGGCTCAACTAACTTTTTTTCTTTGAACCATAAGAAACTCTATCTAATGGAATTTCTATTGCAATTTCGCAATCTTGACAGTAAACGTAAAATAAATGGAATTTTTAATACTTCCATGGTTGTATAAATAGCAAACGAATGAACTAATTTGGATAGTTATTCACTTCCATCAATCTCCTAACAATGTAAACAACACGAAATATCAACGTTATTAATGCCAACTATTAAAAGAGACACAATTTCCAAAGGTATTTTTCTCGGCAACTTAGTTGCAAAACGGTCATTAAACGAAGAACGTACATAAAAATTGACACACATCGTGCACATTGCCAAAATCTGACTGCACATCATAGATTTAATTTTAAATTCGGACATTCTCAACTCTTAGAAGTACAAAAATATAGTAACAGTCACAAAAAGTTGTTTTTTTTATGTATTTTAACCAATATCGGATGAAAGAAAATATCCAAAAAGAAGTATTTTCCTTGAAACAAAGAAATATTCTAAAAAAAAATCTTTTCTCAGTGTACGTTTCCAAAATGAACAAACACTCGCATCAGTTTATTTAATCTTATTAAATCCATTAAATACCATACTTTCTGATTTTTGCTATTGAAGCAATAATTGATAATTCAAATGATGTATCAATAATTATTTTTCTTGCAATGTTGGCTATATCTATCAAATTGCCATTAATGTAGCCTGTTTTGTTTACTACTCTACTACTACTACAAGGGCGGGTTGCAGTGGAATTATACTTGCGTAATTATAAAGTGCTGTATAGTTAAGATTTGCTAATATTGCAAGAATGATGACAGACAATAATCACGCAAAGAAGCATCAGTACACTGATCGCAAAATATACACAAATATAATAAAAAAAACTACATTAATTCAATAAACATTATATCAAAGTTCGTCCAACTAACACTTTTATCAATACAAAGTATGTGCATTTATTATATTAATAAATTATAGATTCATCAATACAATAAACAAAATTGTTGATATAATGAATTTATTATTCACTTGATTATGAATTTAATCAACATAAATTATTACTTTAAAAATCGGTATACAAGTATACATTAATGTGATTAAAGAAGTTTTTGATACAAACAAAAAAGTAAGTTCATATTCTACAGGGTGTATCAAATAAAAAAGTAAATTTTGCTTGGGTGTTAACTACACGATATATAAAGCACAAACCCACCGAAACCGGATTTCATCATTAAAGAATAAAAAAAAGTAAAATTTAGAGCCAAAAATTCTTTAGTCCGGCCTGATGCAAGGAAACGTCATGTTAAGCACCGCCAAACGTGGTATTATGTATAAATACATTGCACTCATTTAGTATTATTCTTAATGGTATGCCGTAAGTTCATTTAACGTCATTCTGAATAAATAAAGGCCAATCGGCCAGTGTGCCCTTGTATAAATAGCAAAACTGAGGCATTTTAAATTTCTTCTTTTTATAAAATAAACATTCCTTTTTTGTTAAAAGCATTCTACGTAAGTCTACAAAGTATTATTTTTAATATCCTGATAAGACGTTCTAGTTTCACCGGATATGCGACTTCATAGTACAAAAACGTAAATATTTTTATTTTTGCTTGTCGAATCGAGAGTTAGTTGTTAATAAACGGTACCACATGAATCTGGGTTATTTCTTTTGGATTATTTAATTATATAACGAAAATGAATTGATCGATTACACAGTAAATGTAGATACAGAAAATTTGCAAACACGCCTTTTTACTATGATATCGCGCGAGAATGAATCTATACATTCCCGCGGTTTTGCCAATGCATCAAACTTCGATTTTCTTTATATGAAATCACGATGGTCCTGAAAAGGATCGTTTTTTCGAGACGGGAAGAATTTAAATAAAATGTTCGAAGTGGCTTGCACTCCAACGGCGATCCACACAAAACTAACAGCGGTAATGGCTGAATGATAGTGGTATGTGAGGGTATACTCGGGACAGCATTTAGGTCGGGCACAGGTGCGGCTCTAGCCCACGGCATTTATAAAAAAAAAAAATTCTCGTTAATGCTTACAGATAGACCCCTTGGCATTAAGACTTTTTGATTGTATATGATTACAGCTGCTACATATTATTATATTTACCTCTATATCTGATACACCCTGTATATAAACTTGATTATCATATTCCTAACCATGGTACATTGTATGAATTAACTTCTTTATTGCTTATATGAAATTTATACATTCCGTTAATTAATAATAGTTGTAGAAACTATGAATTATATATTATACCTATTTATTAAAAGTTTGCCAAATAATATAAACAGATTTCGAAAATATGCAGTTAGTGTAAGAGGTCCAAGTCTTTTACACTAACAGCACATTTTCGAAATCCGATTATACTATTTGGCAAATTTTAGTAATAATTAATTCGCTTAGTAATACAACCAACTTCAAAAAGGTGCAGCTACAGTGCAATAAATAAATCTACTGATACCAATACAATTTATTGATAAATTTTAATATTAGTATACATTATTTATTTACAAATCAAATTATTATGTTCATTCTGTCAGCATTTCTTATGTGATTTAGTCTTTAGTTCGTACAAGCTTGCTACAAGCTATCGAATTCGCTGAGTAATAAGTTATCAAATATTAACAACCGTATTCTATCTTCTATCCCGTCTTCAAAATCTGAAACACCAAATAGAGTTTTATATTAAGGTACCTAGTTGTAGCTATAGTAATCTTAAATTACCAACTTTTCCGTTAGAAATCTATTAACTACCTGCTTTTATAACCGTGATGACGTTCCCGACAATAAATGAAAATCGTTTTCGATAAAACACTAAAACTATATTTATATTTAGGTTGTGCACATGTTTGAAATGTTTGACTAATGTATCAAGCTCGGCAAAATTAGTGTTACACATAAAACAAACACATACATACACCGACTTTAACGTTCACGCACACGCAAAATATCAAATATTGGATATCTACTTATTGTTCATTACATACAAAGCTAGGTTAGATAATTTTAATATTTAATAATAATTACGTATTTAACATGTTTTCAAGTAGGATCAAGAAATAAAAGAAAAGGGAGCCTACTAAATACTTTAATTTTGCCTGTAATAACACTAAACACACTAGTTTTATCAATGCAAACAGATAAAATACGTTGCAGAAAAGATGCATTTATGCCTGGATAGAAATAGAAAGGACTATGTAGAATGTGAATCTGAAGTTCTAAAGAAGCAATTTTAACAATTGCATACGCTATACCTGCGGAGAAAGCGTAAAACATAGTACGTGTTAGAGTGAAATGATTGAAAACAATTAATACAATTAACTCAGTATTAGAAATACGTTATACCTCATAGAAATAATAAGATATTTAATTAAATTAATAACATACTATTTTAAATTAAACAAACTTCTTAATAATTTCTTTTTCTAGTAAGTAATAAACTTTATTTTGTTAATACAATAAACTTACTTTTTCAACGTGACCGTCAATAAACAAAATTGTTAAATACACAGAGATTCAAAATGATTGTCAATTCCGCTCCTATAGATAGTAACAGGATGTAGGTATATGCCGCGTGTTTGTAATGAAGGTTTGAACTAAGTCAGTGTTGGAACATAAGAAAGTAAACGGATCTGTCATAAATAAGGAAAACGTAACCTTATTTGAACTCGCATTATATAAACGACTATGGATTGGTGTTTCTGCTTGTAAAAATGAAATGTAATGAATTTAACTTTACTAAATTATGATTTTACAATTCAGTACCTACTAACTGGTGTTTAACTAAATTTATTTATTACTTTAAATTATAACATACAATTAGTATAATTATTAAGTGACAAAACTGCATCTCTCAGTTCTTCTATGGTATGCATGCGGTTTCTATAGATCCTATTTTTTAGATAACCGAACATGAAGTAATCTAATGGGGTTAGATCAGGCGATCTTGGTGGCCATCTTTGTGCTCTAACGAACCTGTCAACAAAAAACTGTTGAATATATTGGCAGGTTTGTCGAGCAGTATGTGCTGGAGCATTATCGTGCTGAAAATAACCTGCTTCAAGTTCATTTTCTTGTAACTCTGCAATAAACAATTCCAACATCTGTTGGTAACGTTGGCCTGTTACAGTTTCCTCGAAGAAAATTGGCCCTAATTATTCGTTGCCTGGACATAGCTAACCAAACTCCAACTTTTACGGGATGCAATTGCGTTTCTCGAATTCGTGTGGATTTCTGCAGACCAGATACAATAGTTTGTAAATTGATATAGTCTGTTAGATAAAACCAGGCTTCATCCGAGAAAAATGATTTGTTTAGCAAGTCATGGTCCCTTAAATTGTTATTAAACCAATGACAATATTCCAATCGCCTATCATGATCTAATGGTAATAATTCGTGTACCGTAGAAACTTTATAGGGATGAAAATGTAAGTTTCTTTTGACAGCTCATTGCGCTGAAGTGTATGATAAGCCTATAAAATTATAAAATGTAATAAACTATTTCACTTAATGTTAATATTGATTTTTTACCTGTTTGTTGAGCTATTACCACAGATAAATTCCCTTATTTTCTTACAGTATTCAGAAATACTATTGTTGGTGATATTAGATGTAAATATAAACGATTTGAAAAAAATTATAAGATAAATAATCGAAAGATACTACAACACTTGTACTATGTAGCTAACTTCGCTCATTAAATTGGTAATAAGTATAGATAAATTTTTCCGGAAAACAGTTTTTTTCTTACGACAATCATTTTGAATCACATGGTATAATAAAAAAAAATTATACATACAATATATCTTTTTTCTTATTTTAATAAACTCAACTCAATAAACGATGTTTATTAATTTTGTTTTTTCAGTGTACGTCGCAGCTAATAATGAAATTGCTTATTAAGATTTATTAACATCATCCATCGTAATGAACGGAAATATAGCTATAGCATTATAGTATTTCAATAAAATAAGGAAACTTAACGTCAACAATGTAACAAAATTAAAATATAAACTATGATATGTACCAGCAAATAGAATACTTTTATTTAAAAACAACCAAATAAAATGAAAAAAGGAATATTACAGGGTAACCAATTTCCATGGCGTTGTATTAATTGCTGTATTAAAAAGTGAGAGGCTATTCGAAATATTATGCAACTTGCCTAAATACGCCTTCCGAAATGTCTAATGCATTTAAAATTAATGTTAGTAGAGTAGTTAAAATGTATTAGGATTACATAACTGCAGTAAACAACCATTATGAAGCAGGTATACATAGGAAGCCATTATTTAATTGGGTTAGTTTGTAGTAAAATTGAAAACAGCAATTTCATGATTGAATAACGTAATTACCTGTTGCACTACGTCAACTGCAATCGTAGTGAATGAGTGCAATCTGTGAAAACAGCTAAAATCTAGAATTTACTTGGTGTAACGAGAAAAATACGCATGAAATATAGGTACACTGCCCGACTTATTTAATGCCGTCGTCGACAGGGTAGTGACTATCAAAACTAATCACCATTTGGACAGGTGCGCGTTCGGCTGATGTCAGCTGTTCCAGGTAAATTATTTATTGGGGTATACAGTTGTAAAATGCTTCGCATTTATGCAAAGCAGGTAGATCTAAGATTATTTAATATCGAAAGGAAACTTTTAACATTTTGGTTTGAACGCAGTTTGAATTGAAATATTTGTTTTGTAGCTTGGGACCAAGTGACTTTTTTTTTTATAATAATAATAATTTATTGTCAAAGGTTCTAAAAAAACTTAGACATTGTCAGTAAATAACAGAATTCATACACGCTACCCTACATTTTAGGGAGAAGGAGGAAATGATGGTTTAAAACTAAAGCTCTTACTTTATGTTTAAAAATAATCAAGTGAATGTATAAATAACAAATCGAGTTGTATTAATTACTGGCTTATTTATGTTAAATTTTATTTATATATGATTTATTTTTAAAACAGGAAATGTATTAGAAAACAAAAGAGTAACACTTCATAAGTTCATTACCTTTAGGTTCAATAAATATTATTATTGTAATTACCCACAGCTAAGAAACACCATAAAATTCGTGTTCCTAAGAAAATCACACGTGTATTACAGATCATTCATTTTCTTAAATGATGCAATTTGCAAGGCAATTGTATTAAACGGAAATTTTAGTAAACAACATAAATTATTATCACATTACTACTTTAGTAAAATTGTTATTTATTACAATTAGGGTGTAAATCCCTTCATTTAACAAAATCGTTTAAAAGAATTATTGTATGACACTATTCATAAATAATTGCAAGTGCAATTAAAGAAATATGGAAGGGTGGAAATATTCTGTGATATAGAAACAGCTAGTAATAGTGGGCAAATACCAGTTGCAATTTTATTTTGTTTATTAGATTTTATATTGTTTATATTTGGAATTAGCATGTTCACTTAAATAAATAATACAACCAGGCCAAACATAGTTTATATTTTCTTATGAATAGCAATTTTACCGCGTTACTTACACGTAGGTAGGGTCCTGCAATAGTAAATGTTAATAATTAAATTTTATTGAAATCTCCATTTAAAAAAATAGTTATTCATAAACGCTTACAATAGCTAATATTTATTGAAGCTATATTTTCATGAAGTATCCCTCTGTTGTTTATTTATTTCCATGTGATTTGAGTTTTAAGAGTCGATTAGGTCCAAATTATTAAAGAGCTATTTCAATTTAAAGCACATTCAAACCGCAATATACAACGTTTACTTGTGATATCAAATAATCCAATTTTTCTACCTGATTTGCATAATTGCGGAGAGTTTTACAACTATATACCCTAATAAATCATTTACGTGGAACAGCCGAACGCGCATCTGTCCAAATGGTGAGTATTTTGATAGCCACCGCGCTGTAGGCGACGACATTAAATAAGTCGGGCAGTGTACATATTCGCAATTTTACATCGCACCACCATATCATCTCTATTTTTTTTTAATAATGTCTTTACCATAGCTTCAAAAGAAATATATAGCAATATATCTCGGACAGAGAAATGTTTCTAATTTTTAAGATATCGCAAAGTGGCTAACGCAATTCGTTGCACATTGTTTGCAACTGTTTGCACCTTTTTTGAAATCGTTTGTGCTTCAGCGAAGCCAGAAGTACTTCTTTTCAATATTTATGTTACATTTTTGTCTTAAATGAAAAAGGAAAACATATAAATACAAAATATTCTGCATTTTTCCAATTTGGATCAGACAACCTATAGCAATGTGACCATTATTTATTAATTAACTATGTATTTAATTTTTACTTTGTGACACCTTTAGGTATATTCTTATATATACATGTTGTTTTTAAACCAAGTCTTATTATATATTTCTATATCTTTGATTACAGATACCGGTTGTAAATGTATGCATTTAATATTATACTTTTCTTATTATCTAATTATTATGGACCCCTGCTAGCGATATTATAAAGAGGGATATTCAATTGAGTCATCTAGCAGTACTTTCAACGCATCGAATCGAATGGCATTACCCGTTGTGCGGTATCTCAAACATTAGCCAAATTTCTCTCTTTGACATATTTTGAATTGTCTCCCCATACAGCACCTTTCACTGCAATTACATATTCAATACATAACAATATTGCATTTACATTACATTTCATTACATATGAAATATAACGTGTTAATTATGTCATTAATGCAATATGTTTGATGTATCCAAGTGAAAATACATATGCATATAATACATAGCAGGTATATTGCGCATATTATATAAATATATTAAAGATCAAACATGTAGTTGATACATATTGGACAAAACAAATAATAATCCGCCATCATTCGTTGGTGCTTGGTGCATCTAACGTAGCATCCAGTATTATCATTTACCTAAAAAAACTTGATAGTTATAATCGTCGGTGATCGGATATTGAAATAGTTATTATATGTGTGAAAAATAATTTAGTAAGTTAAAGGTAATTTTTGGATTTGTAATGATTAGCATTTCCATACGATTGTAACTGTACAATATTAATGCGTAATTGATTATGATTGCGTTATTTTTTCAGGTTAATTTTTAATATTCACATATTTGCAAATTTGATTTTATATTAATAATTTACATATTTCAAATTATTGTAGAGAGACTTTTTGAAATTGAAAGGTGGGACAAATCTATAGCATGTGATAAAAAACATTTTCAAAGCATTGATGAAGGATGACATATTAACATCATATAGTTGGAAAGGAGCTCGAGGAAAAAAAAAAACATTTCGAAATTTTAAAATCGTTAAATCAATTATAGGTAAGACTTCGAGTATACGTCGTTATAATTTTTTGAAATTAACAATTGTTATGATAATAATGTTCGTAGTATTCTATGTACAATATTATAAATTGCTATACTTTTCTATATTTGTGGCTGTTGTTCGATTGAAAGATAGAAATTCAACTGAAGAAATGATTACAAAGCTCATGATTAATTGGATTGTTCAAGTTTCTACACGTGTTCACAGAATTGCGTGAGTAAATTATTATATTTATTTTTATAAATATTAATATTATAAAAGTCGAATTATGACGTGCTTTTTAAATGTAATTTTTCTAGAATAGTCCTTTATAAAATTCATTGTATTGTTTTTTATCCAAATAATATTTAAAAAAATATTAAAAGATTTGAAAGACTCCTAGTGATAATATGTTTATAGAGGTGTTTCTATTATATTATTATATTTCTATAATTAATAATTTTACATATTAAACATCAGATTTCTTGATTGTTTCAGAGACAAAGAGAAAAACCAAACTAATCATACTGTTCAACTTCAAGAGTGATGAAGTGATATTAAAATACTACTATAAAATATAACATATACATTTTATAAAAAAATATATATTAAATATATTAAAAATAAATAAGTTAATAAGAAAATAATAAGTTTATATCTTATTTAGTTTTGGAAATATTTTTTTTTACAGTATTACACGGAGAATCATACTATCTTTGTTTTTAATTGGTGTTGAAAAAAGATACTCTGTGTAATACTATGTTTGTATCGCCTGCTGGAAAACGCTCTGCATGTGTTTGAATAAATAACCTATATACAGAGTGTTCCACATTTATTTTTCCATTTATTCGGAAACTAATAGAGATAAAAAGTTGCAATAAAATCCATTGGAACTGAGCGATATTGTACGTAAAATTCTGCCATTATAACACCCCTCGTATAAATAGCCTTTACTTGCGGTAAAAAAAATTGGGGGTACAATTAAAAAAAAAAAAAGTGGAGGAGAGGAAAAACGACTATTTATAATGACAGAATTTTATGTACTATGTCGTCCCATTTCCACTGGATTTTACTGCAACTCTTTATCTCCATTAATTTCCGAGTAAATACGTGGAAAAGTAAATGTGGGACATTCTGTATACATTTTAGATGCGTATGTGCAATATTAGAGATACGCATGAAATATATAATTTGCATATTGAACACGTATCGAATATATATAACCATACGTATCTGGTATGTTAGGTAAATTACATTTCTGTATTCATGTATTAAATACGCATTTAATACATAATCTATATGAAGAGCTGTGTATCTGCTATATGGCAATATTTCAAGTGTTATCTATCTGCTATGTATCTGAAGTCTAAAATGCTCAACGGGTCTGCTTCCGGTTTGGTTGAAGTACAAACGATGTAAAAAGAGGTACAAGCGGGAACAAACGATGCTCTTTTGAATGACGTTGTCCGTTTTTGAATAACTTGTTCTTACTTGCTGACATTTTTTTTAACCCTTTCTATTTTTTTAACGTTCGAGGTACAAACGAAACTGAAGGCGGTACAAACGGGTACAAACGAAGTACAATCGAACCGTACTACGTTTTTTTTTTTTTTAATAAAGTTGCTCACACCGGCGAACTACGTGCTCTAAAATTGACGCACATTTTTAACATTGAATTACCAATCTTTTTTAATCATGATCTGTGGTCGCAGTCGTCGCAGAGCGATCGCAAGTACTCTCTGTTGAAACGCTTCACCGAAATCGTTCGAATACAGGATGTATCAGATATAGCGGTAAATACAATAATATCTAGCAGCTGTAATCATGTACGATCAAAAAGTCTTAATGCACAGGGGGTTTATCTGTAAGCATTAACGAGAAAAAAAAATATTTTATAAATGACGTGGGCTAGAGCCGCACCTGTGCCCAACCTAAATGCTGTCCCTCACATACCACTATCATTCAGCCATTACCGTTGTTAGTTTTGTGTGGATCGCCGCTTGGAGTGCAAGCCACTTCGAACATTTTATTTAAATTCTTCCCGTCTCGAAAAAACGATCCTTTTCAAGACCATCGTGATTTCATATAAAGAAAATCGAAGCTTAATGCATCGGCAAAAGCGCGGGAATGTATAGATTCATTTTCGCGCGACATCATAGTAGAAAGGCGTGTTTGCAAATTTTCTGTATCTACATTTATTTTTGTGTAATTAGATTCAATCCATTTTGCGTTATTTGATTAAATAAATCCAAAAGAAATAACTCAGATTCATGTGGTACCGTTTATTAACAACTAACTCTCGATTCGACAAAGCAAAAGAAAAATATTTACGTTTTTTGCAACTACTGAAGTCGCATATCCGGTGAAATTCGTCTTATCAGGATATTAAAAATAATACTTTGTAGACTTACGTAGAATGCTCTTAACAAAAAAGGAATATTTATTTTATAAAAAGAAGAAATTTAAAATGGCTCAATTTTGCTATTTTTACAAGGGCACACTGGCCGATTGGCCTTTATTTATTCAGAATGACGTTAAATGAACTTACGGCATACCATTAAGAATAATACTAAATGAGTGCAATATACCGTAAAGTGGGGCAATTTTATGTACTATTTCTGAGCTGCAATTATTATTATTGATCGAAAAAAATTGAAAAAAATTATATATAATCATACATCTTTTAGCTACATATACCATCATGTATATTAACCCAATGTATTAAAACACTATTTTTTTTAATACATCGAGCGTGATCGGTTTTGCCCCATAATAGGGGGCAATTCCAATCACCCATCTATTTTCTTATACCAACCGATTTGCCATTTACCAACCGAAAGCTACACGAGGTAACTCCAATAAGAAAAATTTGAATTTAAAAAAGGAAACTTACGGAAATAACAGAAAATATGTATTATAGATATGGCAAACATATAAATAATAACATAAACTATAATAATTCAATAAACTAAAACTAAAACAAAATTTCATTCAACGCGCTTCCCTCTCAGTTCAAAAACGTAACTTCCCCTTCTATGACCAGCTGGATAATTTGGTTTTTGGAAATTTCCTAAATTTCGTCAACTTGGAGAAATACAAAAGTCATCTTTTCTCTTCCTTAGAAACTACCGATTCTTTAAAGTATTCTGAAGTAATAATAATAATAATAATAATAATTCATGCCTTCGCATCCCCCAATAGCTCTCGCCAATTACAAGGTAATGAATATGGCACCCCATTATTTTCTGATGCTTCCATAATGGATGAAGTGCTCTATTTTACTGTCCTGATAGCGCTTTGGAGGTATTTGGGGTTATATTGCTGTCTCCCGCCAGACCATACTTTTTTTTATAGTTTCTCACCATAATTTTCAATAAAACCAACGTAGAAACATGAGTATGTCATATTTCTACGTTGGTCTGTGAGTATGTTCTTTGTTCCTTTACTTTTCAAACTGATCGATATTACCCCATGAGGTGTTAATTTTCCCCTTACTCTCTTGTTATTCCAACACTTTCATAAAGTCAAAAAAAGAAACGGTGAAGAATGAATGACAATTGATTCTTTTCACCTTATCCCTTTTCGAAAATTTACTTAGTCCTAGTGGGATTCCCCAATAGTAGTTTGTTTCCGTCTGTATGAAATATTACTCGTTGTCATTCCATCGGAAATTATTTTTTTAACACAGGAAACTTTAATGCAGTACTTAAAAAGCCAGTTAGTTATCTATGTTATAAACAAAGTTTATTAAATGACTGTGTTGCAAAACTTTCTTATCCTTTCCATAGATGCCAGACTAAATAATTGCCGTAAAATCAGGATTGATCGGTTTTACCCCATGCGATCGAATTTGCCCCACTCTACGGTATTTATACATGATACCACGTTTAGCAGGTGCTTAACATGACGTTTCCTTGCATCAGGCCCGGACTAAAGAATTTTTGGCTCTAAATTTTACTTTTTTTTAATTTTTTCGGCGGGTTTGTGCTTTATATGTCGTGTAGTCAACACCCAAGCAACATTTACTTTTTTATTTGATACACCCTGTATAAAATACATAAAAGCAGTGATGCGATTGCAATCGCAGTCCTCAGATGCACCATCAAAATCACACCTTAAGCAAAAAGAAAACGTAGTTGTAAAACAGACCCAAATATAAAATATTCAAAAGAAGGTCAAGGATGGACAAAAAAAAGGAATGTATTTAAGAAATATATTTAAATATATTTTGGCTTACTTCATCGATTAGTATTCTTTGAGCTGTATTGTGTGTAAATTTTAACCTAGCAAAATAGTGCTATCACCATTACTTTTAATGGCTTGCGTCACTTCGGAATAAAAAATAGAAGAGATGAGAAAGTCAGTACTTTTTGAATTATTATTGTATAAATTGAATGAATAAAAAAAAATAATTAGATTGTTCGCCTATAGTGGGTTTTTGGCACATTACTAACAAGAATTGTTGTAATCAAAAGTAAAACAGCGAATACACAGTATAAAAACCGAAGAGCAAGGACGAAAAACAGGCGCTGACTTTTCAATAATCAAACATGCTAAAACAATTTAAACAATTGATAATCCGTCTGACTCATAAAATACTTTATATAAATCTGCTAGAGAACTTCATTTCACACTATACGCTACTAGAATATCAGCGTCACTGACCGACATAAATTAAAACAGATTAGGCGGCAATAACGGCGTTTAGATGAGACGCCGCGTGATCAATTTGCGCGTCTCTAATTTTTTTTTTTCGGATTCCTTCGTCGCAAAATGACGCAGATCGTAATTAGACGTTGCGAATACCGTCAGCGTTTCGAGGCGACTTTAAAATCATCACAAAACATTAATTACCGACTATTCTAGGGATGCTATTGTGATTGGACTAGTTTCGGGACGAAAATGACGGCCTTCCAACCTGCTATAAAATTGCCACACGTAAACATCAATTAAGAAACCTCAAATATAATGCACTGTTGGCGGTTGCGAAATCGGTTGCCCGACCATAATTGTAGTATAATTACTACTGCAAATGGTTGCGGCCAATTACTTATTTTAATGTCAAAAATATGTTACCTACGTGTGTATGTACACTGGCCGACTTATTTAATGTCGTCGTCTACAGCGCAGTGATTATCAAAACTACTTACCATTTGCACAGGTGCGCGTTCGGCTGGCGTCGGCTGTTCCAGGTAAATGATTTATTGGGGTATACAGTTGTAAAACGCTTCGCAATTATGCATATCAGGTAGAAAA
This sequence comes from Protaetia brevitarsis, assembly GCA_004143645.1. NCBI lineage: Eukaryota > Metazoa > Arthropoda > Insecta > Coleoptera > Scarabaeidae > Protaetia > Protaetia brevitarsis. The sequence continues at coordinate 1,010,752 of RXPK01000076.1, forward strand.
AATTGATTATTCAATAATACAAGTAAACGTTGTACATAGCGGTTTGAAAGTGTTTTGAATTGAAATATCTCTTTCATAACTTGGACGCAATTGACTCTTAAAACTCATATAGGAATAAATAAAGTATGGTATTCATGGTAAATCTTGTGTATTAATTGTTTTAAAAACGTAGGATATAGGAAACATCAGAGGAAGACTTCATAAAACTATAGCTTCAACAAATATTAGCTATTGTAAGCATTTATTAATTACTATTTTCTTAAATGGAGATTATAATATAAATAATATTTAATTATACGCATTTACTTTTGCAGAATCCACCTACGTGTAACTAACGCTATAAAATTGCTATTCATAAAAAAATTAAAACTATGTTTAGTCTGGTTATATTATTTATTTAAGTAAACATGCTAATTCCAAATATAAACAATATAAAATCTAATTTACTAACTGTCATTAAATATATAAACGTATACAAACAAAAAATAGTAATGTAAAACGTAACCAAAAAAGAAACGCATTCTGCAAAAATAAATATACACTCTAAAAAAAAAAAAAAATTTTGAAAAATATATAAAGAAAACAATATATCCATAAATTAATAAAAGAATAATTCTAAATAAAAGGATTTAACCCTAATTGTAATAAACAACAATTTTAATAAAGTATATTAATTATCAGATCACTGAAAATCAAGCTTTTCTTTGAAATTTTAATACACAAATTATAAATTCATTACTTTTATGAGAATTGCGTAAATTTGCATTTGCCATTTACCTACAATTACAAAACTCCGCCGTTTACGATAATTACCACTAGTTCATTATGTAATCCAACGACGCCTAGTGTTTTTGAATGACGAGCTCATATATCCACATGATAGTGTTTAGTTGAGGAATAAATTTTTAAAAACATTTTTTTTCATATTTATGTTTTAAAATGCATATAAATATATAAAAAAATTACATAAACCTGCAAAAAAAATCATATAGACTCATATTGTTGTCTTTACGAAAATAAGAATATTTGAATGAATCCATTCTCAATTTTATAAAATTTTTAAATTGTACTCATATTTAATTATACTTGTTCTAATTTTATTAATAATTTTGTGTTGCAAGTATTTGCCTCTAATTCTGAAATTAGGAACATTAGGAGTATGTATTTTGTTAATCATTTAAATTCATTCCTCACGTAGATATTAAAAAAAAATGTTTTTACAGAATTGTTGCTCTGCCACATAAGTATATCAATTCATCATTCAGTAAAATTTTACAATTTTGGATTACAATGAGGATTCATACTAATTATGGTAAGCGGCTGAGTTTTATAATTGCCCCAGATTGAAATGCATATAATTAATGAGTTTATAATTTGGCTATTGAAATTTCAAAGGAAAGCTTTATTCTTAGTAATGTGATAATAGTTTACGTAGTATATTAAAATTTCTGTTTAATATAATTGTTCTATAAATAGCATCATTTAACAAAAAGTCTAACAAAGGATATGTGTAATTTTCTTAGGAAAACGAATTTTACCAGGTTTCTTACCTGTGGGTAATTATAATAATAATATTTATTGAAACTAAAGGTAACGAACTTATGAAGTATTACTCTTTTGTTTTCTAATACATTTCCTATTTTAAAAATAAATTACATATATACAAATAAAATAAATAAAATTTAATAGAAATAACCCAGCAATTAATATAACTTGATTTGTTATTTATACATTCACTTGATTATTTTTAAACATAAAATAAGAGCTTTAGTTTTAAAAGTCATTTGATCTCAAGCTGTAAAACACATATTTCAATTCAAACTGCGTTCAAACCATAATATTAAACGTTTTCTTTGGATATCAAATAATCTTAGATTTACCTAATTTGCATAATTGCGAAGCGTTTTACAACTGTATACCCCAATAAATCATTTACCTGGAACAGTCGACGCCAGCCGAACGCCCACCTGTGCAAATGATAAGTAGATTTGATAGTCACTGCGCTGTAGACATTAAATAAGTCGGTCAGTGTACATACGTGATCTCCTAAAGAAATTTTTTAACGATTTTGTTGACTACTCTTTCATAATTGTTTGTCTAGGTAGTATAAACATATTTATTCCTCGCATTTTGTTGATCGTTTTTACTGCCTTAAGTTTTAATACAAAATAAAGAAATTCGGCCTTGGTATTTGAGTGTGGCGTAATATCTAAAAAGTATCCGTTATAATAAGGCACCTATTTAACCAATAATAGACTCCCTCGAACGGTACTTTTTTAAAGTTGATTAAACAATAAAATTATTATTAATCCTTGATAATTGAGAAATATATTTATATATAAAGATCAGTGTGTGAATTATTTGCAATGCAAAACAGTTGCCAGTTGTAAATATATGTATATTCATACCACAGTTTTAAGCAAACAAAAAATTCTATGAATATTATTGAGGTTATGTGTTTCTTTCTTTTTTGTAATATACAGAATGCGGTAACAAAATGTAATGTAAAAGTTATTTGGGAAAGCACGAACTATTACCTAAAATTATTTTAACGTGTACAGAGTGTTTAGTTTTTTCGGTACGCTATGTAATTTTCTTATTTTAAATAGAATACACTGTATGCTGTTACATTTTTTGATTCCTGAATGCAATATAAAGTGAATATATTGTAACGCTACAGAGTAGCATACAGCCCGGTATAAAATAAATTTTAAAAATGATACTTTAATTAAATTAATAAAAATCAAATTTTTAACATCCAAGTGTCATCTATATTTATTGGTTTTAAATCATAAGTGTACCCTCTCAAATGCCAGATGGCATGCAGGGCGAGAATTTCCGATTGAAACATGCTGGCATCAAAAAAATAATGAATAGCTAATTATCCCCTTATTTTTTTTCTCAGTACGTGGGGAGGTGGTATGGAAGACTGTTGCCTGAAAATGTCTTCTTCTTCAATTTGCATGTTTAATGGCCAATTTCCAAGATATCGTACGCACGAGAGTCTTACACCTCGATTATGATCAATTTCGTATGATAAAGAAAATATTTAAGTGTAAATAAGAACAAAGTTAGAAATGTCAAACCGTGTATGAGCAGCATAAAAATAAGGATATTCTTATCTCAGGTAAGTTACGTGAGTTCGCTTAATTAATAACAATTACGTTTTGCTAGTAATTCCACTTTTTGCAATATAAATTCATTATAGAGAATCATCATAGAAAATAAATATAAATATGATTATTGATATAATTAAATAATTCCCACGTTTTCTGAACGTTCAAACTGAGTTATTCTATGCTTAAGAGACGGGTGAATTAGCATGGCCAACCTTGATGGTAAAATTACTTCGTACCGTAAATACATATCAAATAGTTAACCTAGAAAAGTACCAACTTCTACAAATTTTCCCCAGTGATTGCAAACTGTTCAGCGATTATACAACATTCCTAACCCCAAAATTCGCTGAACGTATAAAAATGAAATTTCTTATAAGTATATTTAAATTTAGATTAGGATTAAAATAATACATTTATTTGTAGGTAGATTTGGACAAGGAATACCTTCTAGAGGGATAAATTCAGAGGACATGAAAATGGACAGGTGTGATCGCGCATCTGATGGAGAGCCTGATAATCGTACTTCTAAACACGGAGAATGGCTCGGGACAGGATCGTATCTTAGAAAAATCGTCGTTGGAGAAAAATTACCCAAAGATTGTAGGCACAATTTCGATAAAATTAATGTTGGAAAATGATTTGGAGAGTAGCAAAGCAATAAACAGTAAAACAATGGTTAATGAGGCATTAGCCTTTTCCAGAAAGCTATTAATTTGAATAATTTGTGCAACTTTGTAGAAAATCCAATAATTTAAGTAAATATTATGAAAAAAAAGTTTTTTTTGCCTTATAATACATTGGGATGTGCAAAATATTGAGATAATAAATAAAATTGTTGATAACATATGAATGGGCGTCTAAAAACAGACATATCTAGTAGAACAAAGGGAAGTCGATTGTATTTGTTATCTTCCTTTCATTGTCAGTAAGTATGGTAATTTAAACGGGTGTTGTTGCATTTGTTATGTTATTTGTGTGAGTGCGATAAATAAAATGCCATAAAATAAGGAAAATTACCAGTGTTAACAATTGGATATATAAACCATTGTAATGGATTTAACAAACGATTTAATATACACATTAAAATGTTGCTTATTAAAGATGATATTGCTTCATTTGTATTAAAAGCTTTAAGAACTAAAGAAGTGACATTAGCTTCATGTTTGGGATTGCAAAATTTGATGATTATTAACGTGATCTTCTAGTTTCTGCATACTGTCCGCGAGTCTCATTGCAATCCCGAAACCGCAACATCAACAAAAGAAAAATAATCTCTATAGTGTTATACTAAACTTCGTGTCAAAGTAGATGCAAATTTACCGAGAAACGAATTTCTTAAAGATAGCATAAAATTCTAATAAATATATCGATAGCTTACATTACGAGGATTTGTATATTAAAAATTTTGATGAGATTCCGTCAATAGTACAAGACAAGCAGCAATTGCTCTACAGTAACATAATAGAAAACTTGTTTACTTTAATGGAATAAATTAATGATAATCTGATGATTGTCAAATGCAATCAACCAAAATAAATTAAATGATATTAATTACTGTTATTTATTTTCACATATACTTAATAAAAGAATATTATGAAGAGTCTGTGTAAAGTAAATCTTCTTTTGTACATTTATTATCATTGTAATATTTAATTTGAAAAGAATAAAGCATAAAAAAATATTCGGCTGCTAGGTTCAAACCCTGGAACACGAATTACAAGCTTTTACGCTATTACGGACCTGTAAACTAGTTGCACATTTAAGTACTGAGATCGAGAATGATTGTCCTGATGCTACACTACTTTCCGCGATGCGCAAATCAATATTTTCATCCAATCATTGTAATGAAATTAGTAATACAGCGTTTCCTCAAATTTTGCTGTGAAAATTGACATATGTTCGACATAGCCGTGCGTTTCGTGTTTGAATTTTGCTTATTTAGTCATTCCATATCATTGTTTGTTAATTTTCACATACAGTCTTTCTCAAGACCACGCCTTCATTTCGCATTGAGAGTGTAACTTGTTTTTTTTTTTTGGCAAAATGCCATTTACACTGGACCAAGATAAATTTATTTTGGAGGCATACTTTCGAAATGGTGAGCGAGGAGGTGATGGGCAGTGGAGATATTCAGCTGTACTTTGTGCTGAAGAACTTATAAATCAATTTGCCGAAGTGCAAATTGATAATGAAACTCTCCTTCGACACATCAATCGGGTTGTCCATCGCTTCATAGGAACTGGAAGTATTTTGAAGGAAAAGTCACCAGGTCGCCCATCAGTTCTAAGCGAAAATGTGGTGGTAGACGTACATGCTCGTTTGGATCACAGCCCTGGAAAGCCATTATGGCAACTTGCAAAACAAACTGGTAGAAATACACATACTAAATGATGTTATAAAAAGTAATGCGAATTTTTGTGTAGGTTTATCTTATGGATCACCTCAGAAAGCTGTAAAACGAAAGCTTTATTATCATCCATATAAAATTGTTATCGTGCAGCAATTACTGCCACTAGATTTGAAAAACGTATGGAATATTGTCATTGGTTTAATGCAAATTTAAGGAATGACGATGTTTTAAATCTTACTTTTTTCCGACGAAGCCTGATTTAATTTAATAGATGATGTAAATTCTCAAAATTTTATGATTTGGTCCACACAAAATCCTCATATTATTCGGGAAACGGAATTGCACCCTGTAAAAATAGGGATGGCAATATCCAGGAGACCTATAATAGGACCGATATTCTTTGAGAATACAATGACAGCAACCAGATATAGATTTATATAACATGAATTTGTGGAACAATTATTTGATGATGCTAGGCTGTTTTCAAAATGACAATGCTACTGCTCATACAGCAAGAGAAACAAGAGAGTATTTGCAGGAATTTTTTGATAACAGAGTTATTGGCGTTAAACGTTGGCCACCTAGATCACACGATCTTCCACCGCTTCCCTTTTTTTTGTATTTGCTCATCTAAAAAATAAAATTTATCCGAACCGCTTACATAATATGGATCAATTGAAAGAAGCAATAAGAAATTAAATAGAGAATATTACAAATAAGTAATGAATAAATCTTTCTGGAAACATGAAGAATGGTGGTTCTCATTTTGAATACAGCATGTAAGCAGTGCAGGTATGTTAAAGAAACATGTGCCCATTTTTTTAATTTATATTATATTTTTGTTATAAAGCGTATGGCTATGAAAAGCATCCATCCATTATTGTCCATTCAGTACCTCCTATAAATTATGAAGAATGTCTGATATAAATTAAGATATAACATAAATGTGTATTTTTACAATATATATTACTTAAACCTTCTATATCTTTAATTAAACCTGGTTGTATTTGTTATCAAAAATATACTGTTTTGAAAAATGTTTATTTATTACGTTATTTTTGGACGGGAGTTAGTTGAATGACTCATACCTTAGATGCAATTTTGTTGCACTACACTTCTTGTCCGGGTTGACATTAGTGTATATTAAGTTGCATACGCACAACTAGACAAAAACCGCACAATAACCACACGCTACTGTCTTTTATTAACTAACTTCATTCGAAACAGTGGATGTAAATATTGATATAAACTTCGTGGAAAGTGGAGTAGGATCAGGACAGTCTTATTAGATGTCAGGTATTGGCTCCAAAAAAAACGAAAGTGTAGCTGTTTATATGAGTAATATTTTTACTTCAAGGGATCCCCGCTATCAACTGAATCTGAGTTTAACATTTGATGGGCTCTCCTATAAAAAGTATTAAAATAATATTTTTTTTTATTAATATTTTTCCTCATACGTAATTATAGAAGTAATTATTTTTTATGTAATATTCGCACATATAATACCAGTTACATTCTGCATTCGAGTACTTCAGATTATTAAATAATTAACAGTAATTTCCACCAGTACATCAAATGTTATTATGCAAATAATTTGATAATTTTATCTCGCTATGCAAATATGATGATAATATTCTTATAATATGTATTATATTTTTTGGACAGGATGGAAATATTTTACATTTATATTTAAAAGATATTAAAGGCTTTACAAACACGGATTCTAAAAAAAAAACGTTTTTTAGGACGTTTTTAGAAGTCACACTGTCGCCATCTCTTTTCCAGTATACTCTATATACGTGTTGTATATTACCTACTTCTGACGCCGCTCTTACAACTGGAGCGTGACACTATGCAAGAATAATACAAACATAACGAACATTCAAATTAATACGAATTCATAATTTGCCAGCAGGTGTATATCCCTCCGTATCTAAATATTATTATTACGTAGGTGCTGTTTGTTTATGGTATTTACATTATCCTGTCACGCACATGTACTACGTTTACAGAGATACACAAATCAGGAGCAGATATCTGCGTGATAAGACGTCTTATAGTAAATAATGCGCGCCCAAAATGTGATAAATTAACCTATTAATACGCACTTTTTTTTATTATGTACGTCGTCAGTGATGAGTGGCAACCACGTGGTCTCACAGACTGATACATGAATGGCAGTAAACTTTTCTTTTACCTCTGTTAGATCAGTGACGTTGTACAGCATGAAAGCGTAGTTCATGATGACTTCCATGCCGCGTACGATCTTCAAGTTGGGAAATAGTTTGCCGATGCTCAATAATCCGGGTACTTGGAAGATCAGGAAATATCCGGTGATCTCCTCCAGTTCCGGATAAACGATTCCCTGGAACGTTTCGGTGTTCGCTTCGTCGAACAGCACTATCTGCAAGTAACCCACTACCACTTTACAGCCGGCCAACTTCTTGAAATGGCTCACGTTGCCGCGCACGTCGATATCAGCGCAAAATTCCCCGCTGGCCACGCCGAACAGGCCAGCCAGGAGGATATAACGCACCAACAAGCCGGGCAGGGAGCACTTGGAATCCATCGTCATCGCGTCTCCGTCGCTCTTACCGCCTTCGGCGATGATTTTGTCCGTCGCTTACAGAGAAACGCGCTCATACCTACTCGCAACACCGCGTCTGGCACGCTACTGATCGGTTTAGGACCAGCAACGTGGTCTTAAGCGGTTCCCACTGTGTATAGTCGGCGGCCCGCTGTTGGGTTGTATGTACTGCATTTTCTCCACGGCGTCAGTTAAGGTACCCTTATTAATATCGTTCGTCTTTCTCTGTTAATCTGTAGACGTGCGAGCATTGTTTACGGGACAATTTTCGACCAGTCACCGACGTCATATCATCAAAACAATACTCTATATAAATATATACACTCCGTAGGTTCATGTAGGTCAATAGGCGTTGATTATAACTAGCTGCGCTTCACATGGTTTTACTCTCTAGCCGTCTCTATTACACGCCGTGTCTCTTCTCTCTCTCGCTGACGCGTTGTGGTTGAGTGCCTGTTGTTATTGTCGGTTAAGAAACCTACAACATAATATTCGGGTGTAGAAAAATGACGGGAATGTTTACATGTAAGACGATACAGCCGTGCAACTAACTAATGAATGACTCAGTCATCTTATACAATCGCTGTAAATTGATCGACTGTAATTCCGTATCAACGACTGGCATAGAACAAATATCAAGCCAACACCGTGTCTGGTAAGGTAAACACAAACAATCATTAAATCAACTATTGATATGCTGCATCTCTACAATATATGTAATTCTAAGAAAACGATAATTCGTAGAATCATACTTGGACAATAAACCATCTAGAATATTGAAACAAGCATGGAAAAACACATTTAAAAATCGACGACAATAATAGCATCATACAGTGATCACTATGCTCAGTCGCACAGTGGTTTCAACCAGGTGAAAATTCCAACCAAAGGGGTTTCAAGTCATATAGAATCGTAGAGAAGAATAATACTACTGGAAAGCGTTTAGGCCAAGTATGGGCAAACTTTGACATGTTGTGGGCCAAACTTTAGTGTGCAAATACGTTCGCGTTTAAAAGTAGTGCATTTTAAAGTAGTGTTCATAATTTTTAGCGATAGATATCAGACATGAAATAATAAGACAATGTTATTATAATGCAATTTATTAAAATAAGAAAATTAAATGAAAAAAATAGGTACAACATTATAATTAAATCGTGATAAATATTTTTTTTAAAGGTTTTTCAAAATGTCTCGCGGGCCGGATCAAATCTTACAGCGGGCCGGATCCGGCCCGCGGGCCGGTTGTTGCCCACATATGGCGTACACCATACTTTTATTTACATACACCAAAATAGGTACAACATTATAATTAAATCGTGAAATTTGGAATTATTACAAACTACGAAAGTTAAATAGCGACAACGAAATCAATGAGACCCTTGAGCTTGAATTTGGGAAACTAATCCATCGATGTTTGGTTGAATTCCACTGATACAAAGATGTAAAGAATTTTCCAAATTATCGTCAGTCAGCCTTGTACGATGTTTTGATTTATTAACTTTCATCATTGAAAAGAACTGTTCGCATTTATAAGTACTGTCAAACGCACAAATCAATCTTCTTGCGAATTTTCTAAGCTCCGGAAAATGGTCTTCTTCGAGGTTATTTTTTGTAGAAATCGCACAACTCCACGTCTTCAAATTTAGATTTTAGGAGTGAGTTTTCTTGAAGCTCGATCAACTCCATTTGCAAGTATATTAGAGCATTTTGTACATTACTTTTTGTTGGAGTAGCTAATAAATTGAAACTGTCTTCCATGTTTTTAAAATCGCTAAATCTGTTCGAAAATTGCTCCGACAGTAACTTGAGTTCTTCAGCATATTGAACATAAGCAGTATTTTCATACGCAGAGAGCGTGGTGAAATGGTAACTGTTACCAAACAGCAACTGTGCCTTCCACAAGCGGATTTTGTTTTGAAACGCTTTCAAATGGCTGTACAAATCATTTACTAACTGTCCTTGTTTTTGAAATTTCAAATTTAAATCATTCAAATGGCCTGTAAGGTCGACCAGAAATGCTAAATCACATATCCATTTTGGGTCACTAAATTCAGATAGTGGTTTATCTTTTATTTATATAAAATCTGCTATCTCATTCCTAAGCTCGTAAAACCGTTTCAGCATTTTTCCTTTGCTTAACCATCTGACTTCACAACAATATGTTACGTCGTCATATTCGGCTGATATTTCATCCAGAAACGCCTTGAACTGACGATGGTTAAGCCCTCGGGGATCGAATAAAATTGATGGTTTTTACTACCACATTCATTACATTCTGGAGTCGAATGGACTTAGAACACAAGTTCTGTTGGTGGATAATGCAATGAAGGACTATCAAATCATCTTTTTGCACATTTAATTCAGTTGCTTTTTCATACAAAATTCCGATGAAATTTTTACGTAAGTCGACCATAGAAGGTGCACCATCGTGCATACGCCAACTAATTTTGACCATGGCAAACCAAAACTTGTGAATACCTTTTCATCTTCATTAAAAATGTCCTCTCCTGTAGTGGTTCCTTTTAGCGGCTGTAAAGCAAGCAATTCCTCAGTAACAGTGAACATCAACACCTCGAATAAATATAGCCAGTTGAGCTGTGTCAGACAAATCTGGTACGGTAGTAACCGTAGTCGGTTTTTGAAACTGGTTTCTAAAATCTGTTTTCAAAATCGTTTTTGAAAAATCGACTTTGAAAATCGGCTTTTAAAATTTGTTTGGAAACGGTTAAAAAAAATTTATTGCGACATATAGCGATATTTATAATTTAAATACCTAATTTGAGAGGTAAAAGTTGTCCGTTATGTAATGAATATTATTCCGTTTTCAGATATAATCGTGAAGAACAGCCATATTACAAGAATAATATTAACAACAGTATTTGGTGTGTGTCAAGATAAAGCAGGTATTTATTAGCAATATATTTTTGTATTTAATGTACATACCTACGTTAAAAAGGTAGACGTTAATAATTATTATTTCTCAAACGACGAAATACCCATTAATAATTTACGACTTTACAGTTATGCCTCTCAAAATTATGTAACAGGTACATGAATATTAAGTATCGCTATATGTCATGAAAAAAATATTTAAACGGTTTCAAAATAGATTTCAAAAACCGATTTTAAAAACAGGTTTTGAAAACCGATTAACCGGCTTTTGATATCTGTCGATTTTCGCAGCATTAGTTGCAACATATCATCTTCAAACTTCCAATGTGGTCTTTGCATAACACTAAATGAACTGAACAATGGATCGGAACTAAAGATGAGTCTGTCAAACAGATCTTCCTTTATTTTTTTCGCACTAATTTGTCGGATGCCGATCGCCTAATGTATTAATTTTTCCATTCTTGAAGCTCTTCAGATAGTTCACACAACAAGAGGAGTTGCTTCTTTTACAATAGTTGAATGATGGATCAATAGTTTGTGGACGAAGGATTATTGCATCTTGGGAGAAACAAAAGCGAACAGATCACCACACTTTTCCTTTAAACAAAGTTTTTTTTTTTTTAAATATTTATTGTTTTACACATACGCAAAAACTGATACTGAATTTAAAACTTGTAGAGAGATAAAACGCAATATCCTTATTAAAACTACGAAGAAAGATTTCAGCATATTTCTATTCCTGGATAGTGAGGAAATCACTTAACGTCTGATATTACAGCCTGCATAAATAAAAGTTTTATTTTCTGTATTGAGACTTTTATAAACTAACATGATTTTCATCCTAATTTTCCATGCTTCCACTAAAATTAGTGGATTATTTGGAATATGAATACGATACGGCATTTCCGCTTAATATAAGCACCGCTTGGGAATATACAAGCGCAGATTGCATGACCTACATAAATCACATGACGAATACTGCGACGGTACAGTATATGGCTAATACAAGTAAATGCATTCTATAAAAACAAATCCCAAATGAATATTTCGCCAGTATGTAATTAGTAAAAGTGATATTGATGATCGCCCATATATCAATGAACAACGATCAAAGCCTATCTGAATGTACACTGTCCGACAAAATTAATGTCGCGAGATTATATAGCGCTAATAACTTGAAAACAAATGAAAATCGGGGATTTCTCTTTACACCAAAAAGATTGTCTTAAAAAAGTGTCTCAATAATGTAAACCTTTAAAAGCGGTCACATTAAGGATTCTCGAATTATTAAGATCGATAAATATTTGGTTTTTCCAAAATATCTTAAAATTAAAAAAAAAAAATAGGGTACATTTGAAACGGTATTTCTTGAGATTATTGAATTCCGCAAAACATTTCCCATTTAACCGCTTCCCTATCTCTTCTAATAACCGAGATAACAATGGTGGGTGTCGAAATGTGGACACACTGTATTATGTGTTCTGGACTGTTACAGTCACAGATCTTTGTCCACCTCTACCACCCATATTAAGACTATTCCCTAAGACGACTCCATACTATATGAACAAAATGATAATAATAAGAACTACAAATTTTGAAAATTTTTCATCCAATACCGTTACATACTATTAAAATAAGTAAAAACCTGTAAGAATTATTTGACTTAAGTTAAGGGGAGGCCCGTGCTATATGGTTCATGGACAAGAGCAGGGTTGGGCAAAACTTACTCAGTATAAGGCTAACAACAAATGGCTAACTTATATTCTTGTTCAGAAATAATAGATGAAGTTGTTATTCACTATTCCATTATTCAATAATTTATTCGTTATTCAAACAATCATTTTCATTCAAATAATTGCTGCTATTTATAATAAATATCTTCCTCTACACTGAGAACATTTTAATAAATTCTTTCTTAAGAAATTTGAATTAATACCAAATAAAAGTAATATTTGGAATGGCAGTATCACATTTTTAAAATAATTAATAGCTGTAGTATTACCTGATAACAAGATTTCTTTTGATGCATTTTTATACGTGGTTGTTTATTTGATTTGGAGTCAACTACGAACATACGAATTAGTTCTTGCCTAAAAGTGGTTAGTGTTTAGTGAGACATATTACCTGTATGTATCATATTTATGTGTTTCCTTATTATTCGTATTCATTATAAAAGCAGATATGGATGTTAACAGATTGGGGATTTAAAGAACTGATATAGTATTATTTGACTGTGTATATATTATTTAAGTATTCAAATTAGTAAATTTTAGATAACGTTGAAAATAATGAGACTAGAAATTGTGATAGCTCAGTGGTATTTTTAAAGTACAACTGCCTTCTGTGAAATGATGTGGGACTTTTATGCTCATCAGAAATTTTTGATTTTACATATTTCGAAAGGCACCTGTGCCCTGTTAAACCTGACGGCTACACACTACTATAAAGTGATTTCGACAAAATTTGTCTTTAAAAAGTCAGCAACTTATTATTATACCATCCAGAAAAGAAGTATGAAACCACTTTCTTTGTCATAATGCGGTATTTACATTTTATTTTTAAGTTTATGATTATAGAAATAATCTATATCTACTAAACACCACTCACGAAAATACTATTGAAATTTCACTAATAAAATGTTAATAAATACAATCAACAAAATTTGTCCTCAGAATCCCGCAGATCTTCATCAAATCACTGACAATGAGAGCAAAAAGAAAACACATGTTAAAGAAAATTAAAAAAAAACGTTGTAGCTTTTTACAGTGTTCTGCAATATATAAAAAATAATGTATTTTGTATTAAGTATTATTTTCAATAAGACATTATAAAATAGCTTCTATGTAATTTTATTTCGTACAGAATAATTTGGCCATATACCTACACTCCCACAGAAAAGTTAACAAGAACCACCGAAGTAGCATATAATATTTATTATACAGTGACCGGCATAAATATTGCAACATATGGGAAATTCTTTTATCGTCAAGATATACTAAAACTTTTTTTGGGGACTAGGTTGTGCATCTCTAGAAACGCCAAAATTTATTTTGACACACGTCACGTGACTACTAGTATGGCGGTAAATTTAAAAAATATGCCGTGAATCTGCAAAAAGTGAGGTTAGATGACATGATATGCGAAAAAGTTATTTGAAAAAGTTGCTTGGAATTCAATTCTGAAGCCGCATGCAAATTTTTGTAAACATATTTAAAAAAAAAATAAAAATCACAATTTTTCCAAATATTGTTTCATTGAATTACATATTTCCATCTTTTTCGCTTCTAGCAGCTCAACTGCAGTACTATTTCCAAATTTGGTAGATACTCAAACAGTTTTGTCAATTTTTCCATAGTTAACATGGCGAAAACTGAAAAGTACTGCTATGGACTGGCACCCCGGGTTTCGGAAATTTAAATGTGTATTTTTATTTATTCCTAATCAGCCTTGTCAAAACAATGATAGAGTTTCCATAGTTTTGTTAAGAATTTTTATTTAATTGTTGTTTCATTTCTTTTGGCCAGTTGTATATATTTAAAATCATTTATTTGTACATTTTGCGTACTCCCGATTTGGTTAGTTTATTTGTTAGAGTTTTTCTTAGAGTTGCGTTCTGCGTTCAACGCACGAGATGTATATTTCATATATATGCGGGAGGCCTTGAGTAGGGCGAGCAGTTCGTTGAAAGTTGCCCGTAAGTAGAGATGTTGTTTTTTTTTTATTGCCGTTGAGGTAAATTCATTTTTAATTTTAAATTGTTGCTCGGTTATTTGATTGATTAGCTTTCAAGGAACTCCTATTTAATTATTGCTGTATTGTTTAATTGTGTACACATTTTGGATGTTAGATCAGTAATTATTGTAAAAACGTTCTAGAGATTCCGCGAAAGTGTGTTAAATTTATCCGTTTTCTTATTAATTGTTTTGTATTTTTGTTAATCACCTCGGGGAAGGTGAAGTGAAGCTTTGTGCTATTAAATTTTAAATTTCAGTGTAAATTGTATCTATTTCTCCACGTGTAAATTATAGTTTAGATTTCATGACCGCGTGGATGATTTTTTTTTATGAAATTCCTTCTAGAACGAATCTTCCATTTTGTTTGTTAAAGGATTTGCATTGTCCTTTCTTAATTGTAGAGTCATATGCAGGTTTGTTTTATGCCAGAATCCTATATTTATGGTTTTTATTATCCTGCTAATTGTAATTAAATGTTTTTTTTCTTTTTTTTTAAAAAATAAACTTAATGATTGTAAATATCATTTTAAAATCACTAGTTCTTTTATTTTTGGTTTTGCCAGTTCTATTATTGGGGATTTTAAAGAAAGTAAATTTATCATAAGCCCACTTTTAATTTTTAAAGAAATTTCCCTGAGATTTTAGAATCTCTAAAAGAATTTAAATTCATTTTTGCTGAGCTAGCTAAATTAATTTTGTCATTTTAATTTCTCTTTAAAATTTATGCTTGGACCATCAGTTCACAGCAGTACCGTTTTCATGTGACAAATTTTGTTGCAAGGACTGTAATCTACTAGCAATAAATAAAATTTTACAAACATTTTCTCTCTAAACCACTTAGCAAACATTACTTTCATTGAAAATTATCATTTTTTTTTCTTATTTACTGCGTCAAAGTGAAATCAGTAGTCCAGAGCTGATAACACTTAACATCTAAGCCCTGACAATGTTATTGCACTCACCGAAAGTATTTATGTAGGTTTCAAAATTACAAAACTCAGTAGAAATAAATAACCAGTATTTTTAGCTAATGATAGGAATACTTAATAAGCAAAAAACATTTAACAATACCTAATAGTAATGAACAACTATTAAACTCTAAACATGTATACTCCTTAGACATACATATCGTTCTGTTTCTGATAAGCAAAGTAGGCTTTGAAATTATAAACAACAAAATAATGTAGTAAACTATTTTAATTTTCTGGCAAATAAGCAATAACTACCATTTTTGTTTTATCTACTATTTATTATTCGTTGTTCTCCAATTTCAAAATTTACTTTAAAACCTTCGGTGCGTGCTTGTAGTATTATCAGTTTTTGACTAACGGTTTCCACTTTGATGCCGAAAACAAACAAGAAATATAATAATTTTCAATAAAAGTAATGTCTGTTAACAATAAGTGGTTTAGAGAGAAAATGTTTGTAAAATTTTATTTGTTACTACTAGATACAGTCCCTTGCAACAACAATTGTCACACTGAAATCGTATTTTTCAGTTTTCGCTATGTTAATTATGCAAAAATTGACAAAACTATTTGAGTACCAACCAAATTTGGAAATAGTACTGCAGTTGGGCTAGGCGAAAAAATGGAAATATGTAATTCAATGAAACAATATTTGAAAAAATTGTGATTTTTATTTTTTTTTAAATATGTTTACAAAAATTTGCATGCGGCCTCAAAATTGAATCCCAAGCAATTTTTCAAATAACTTTTTGGATATCATGTCATCTTAACCTCACTTTTGCAGATTCACGGCATATTTTCTACAAATTTACCGCCATACTAGTGGTCAACGTGACGTGTGTCAAAATAAATTTTGGCGTTTTCTAGACATGCACAACCTATCCCCCAAAAAAAGTTTTAGTATATTTTAACAATAAAAAATTTTCCCATATGTTGCAATATTTATGCCGGTCACTGTGTATGTTTTAGAAATATTTGGTGCATTTTTTCTTAATAATTTCCCAAATAGCTCAGGTATCATGAAATTAATACAAGACTTATCTTAAATAAATAGTAATTATTGTTAAGTTGACACATAAAACGTATATAAATAAGCCAAAATTTAAGTTAAATTCATACGTAAGTGTATGTAAAAACTTGAATTGGTATTTGACGTAACTCTTAATATCAAGCGTTTTAGAATTAAAAAATTATTTAATTTAGCTTTAAAATAATCTGATCCTAGTTTGAAAAGTAAAGGAATTTTAATTTGAATAAAACTGAAAGAAAAAGCCATGATTTTTTTTTAATGAATCAATAAACAACGCCTCCATGGATCCCTAGTCAATTATTTTAATTCGAGCTACATTAACCCGGCGTTAGTGTGGTGGAAAAAAAATACGTAATTAGTGCTCTGGGCTATGTCATAACCCCAAACAAAATTTTCTCGAAATACAGAAATTCATTAGCAAAATGTGATTCTCTATCTATTATTTATTACAAAAGAAAAATAATTGCTTCCATTTTTTTTATGTTAAATAATAAATATTAATTCAAAACGGAATGTATTCTGATCCCAAAAAAAACTTCAGCAAATATGCTGGAGTATGGCATACCCCACCATACTAAGGAAGGGTTAAGTCTCTGCCCCCAAATAAGCACTCATACAAAGGAAACTAAATTAAAATAATTTCATAATTGTACAATGAACAGACTTCAAAAAAAAAACATCGCATTATTTAAACATTATCTAAAACTAATTAGCCCATAATGTACTGGATTCACAAATAGATATATGTATAAACAAAACAAAACTTACACTTATTCTTATGATGGAAAAAACTATGGATTATAATCGAGAATCAATCGTAATCTTCTGATCTATTTATGCGGGCGCGATCATAAGCAAAGTTCTCAACTAGCTCTTCTCTTAATTCCCTAGTTAGGACATACGTTTATTTTTCGTGTACGCTTCATGTCTCTTTGAAAACATTGAAAATAATTGCCGTCGGAAGATATAAATAGATTATTGCATTTTTTATTATGTAATCATTAGATAGGTAACTGTATAGGTTATATTTTAATATGCATAATATTTTTATTGTAGGAATTCTATCAACGTTTACAATAACTAGTAGCAAAAAGATGTTTTTAGTGTCAGGCATGGCTATTATGATATCAATCAAATACCTCGATCCCTTTGAGATACAAGAAAAACGCGTATGCCGTGCAATACATATAGCAACACGGTTGCTACGGCAACGCAAACCGAATAAACATAGATGCATATACCAGAATCGAATTATTTGTATAACAATGTATTTGGTGAAAAATTATTGCAGTAATGCTTCGTTCAAACAACGTTTCATTCGTATAATATTCTATATAATATACATCAATGATGCGTATGTATATATAAATTACGGTTTTAACAACGGTTGTTTCATATTCAAGGTTATACTAATATTTTACCCCTAAAAGAGATCACATCGTCCGGCTATTCGATTGCACGCTCAGATGCAAAAACCGTTGTAATATCATAGGCAAGGAACGATGCGAGCCAATCATTGTCGAGGTCTTTACCACAAAAAAACATTCGAAGTGAGTTACCTACATTCCCGAGATAGTTCGACTTATTATTAATGCGTGCGATATTAAAAGGCTGTTTATTAACGGGATAACGAGGCGTGAATTAACGTGAAGAAGTTTGTTTTATTCTTGTTTCATCATCATTACAAGTAGTTGTGGCAATAAGTTAGTGATTGCAAGTTGTATTGCTAAATGCCCAATGGTTTATACCGACGGAAAGGATAAAACGTGAACAATATCGGGTTTTGCAGATCTGCGGAGTTGCTTTATTAGGAACGACAAACATTGCAAGTCAATTGGATTCAGTTTATCGATAAACAGGTAGGAATACATATATATATTTTAAGGAGTGAAATTAATTTTATTAAATTCTGTGGAAAATTCGAACTGTCATTATAAGATCAATGACAAACGGTTATTCTGACAACCCTGATTTTTCGTGATTATTGACTTTCTGCAGAAATAGATAAATAACATTAGTAGTCAATTTTCAAAGCACGCTTATAACTGAGATAGATATTTGGAAGAAGGACGTATGTGGCTGTATGCCGTCAAGAAATTAAATCACATAACGACCGTGCATTTGTTGGCAATCAGAGCGTGAAATATCTAACAATATATTGTGATCATCTCAAATGGTAATAATAGATAGATATTTTCACAACGGACATACCTAATTTATAGAATTCTGGACGTTTGAAGAGTTGTAGATAAGTAGGGACTTGTTATTATATTTGACCTGACTGCCTTTGCATTTATTGATTTTCGTTTCAACTGTTTGTGTGTTGCATTATTCCGGATATTCGTAAAAATGTAATTAATTGTCCTCTTTCTTTTTATAAAATACGAATGAATGTTTCGCTAATGAGTGTTGAGTTAACTTTAACAAAAGATTTAAAAACACGCAATTATTCTTCACATAAGTTAAGTTAAATTATTAAATATAAGATATCGGGCGTTCCACGGGGGGAGGGGGGGAAATTAGAAATTTTCCCTCCCAAATTCCGCAAACTAAAAAAACTTATGATACAAACATATATATTCTTCATTGCAAGGATGCCAAAATGACTAAGTTTGTCCCCTCCCCCCCCAATTTGGCTCTCTGGATCCGCCCCGAATATATGCACATTGCGTGTGCCTGCCAAACGTCAGTATAGGTATGCTTAAATTGACCTACAACCGTTAAAACTTGAGCAAGCATCACATTCACAGTGGGACAAAAACATCTAAAAAAATGGCGAGAAAGCATCGTTATTAATTAAGTAACTTTCTATATATAACCTCGTTTTACTGAAGTTAACTTACGTAAAAAAAAGATTATGCGTTTTTTTTTAAATTTTTGATATTCAACAAGCCGAATTTTAACCGCTTTTATAAAAGATGTTTTTTTTTATCATAATTAATCTTTATTATCCAATATTTTATAAAAATATTTGATAACCTAGACTAGAGAGTTACTCAGTTTTCATATTTATGCTTACCTACTTATTTCATCCAACCTTTTTATCTATGATGTAATCTTTCATTCAACCCAGTAAACTAAATTCAAATTTCCTCAATTATTTTTAGTAACTTCAACACTAAAGCATGAAAAGTTACCTACGATTTTGTATTACATTAATAATTATTATTTGAATACCTTTAAGTTGAAGTTGCTGAATATAATTGCCGGAATTTGAATTTTGTTTACTGGGTATGCTCTTCTTGTTTGTGAAATGATTGTGAAAACGGCCACGATTTAATATATGCAAATTTATCCAAGAATGGTTTAAATATAATAACGAAAGAGGCTAGGAACATCCATTTACACCGAAAGCGTTCTTAAGTTAATTAACCGAATCCTTTCACGGCGAAATCAGCTGATTATCAATTGATTAAGTGTGGTGTGATGAAAATGATACCATTTTAATAAACCCCTTGATAGTAAATTAAACTCTTAATAAGAAATTTAAGGTAGATTTTTAGGTAAAAAAAAATGTGAAAGATCTTTGTCCAAGGAGTTTTATGCTGTAATATTTGCTTTATGCCCGTATGTAACAGGACAAATCGACGCAAGACGATCCTGCAATTTTAGTTTTTATTACTGTCAAATATAATTAACGTTGTAATTCCATAACCTTAAAATAATGACGTAAGTTTACAAATATTGTAGCAATTTTGAATTTGTTTTAAAATATATGTGATTCTCACATTTCCTGGTATTTTTAACACACAATTTTCCGCAAAAACATGCATGCCTTGCACAACATTGATTCAACTATAATAGTTCGTAATGGGAAAGAAAATATATTATTAAACATACACCATGCAATTTCTTTTGAATTGAAACGGTTGTCACTAAAATAACATTTCACTTTATTAAATACTAGTTTAAATGGTGGCAGAGTAAACACTTACACAAATCACACAAGACTAACAGAATTATGGAACACATTTTATTTCGTACTTCATCCCAACCTAACCTACAAAATTACTGGAAAATGCATTAGGTGCTTATTGTTACCAACATTTCAATTGTAACTATTTGAACACAATTTATTCAAATAAAATTGCAAATAGGAAAAAATATTTAAATCTGTTGACTGTAGTTTGTAAGAAAACCAAAGAATTCATTGTTATTAACTATAAAATGTACATATTATCTTCATTCTATTCAATATTAAAAAAAAATACCCTTGTCGCACATTTTGTGTCATTTCACCGGTTTTATCTCTTACTTTTAGCACTTACTTATATTAATTTCACTAACAACGGGCAGTAGAAATATGTATTTGGTAATAATTATACCAATTTACAAAACCGAGTGTTATATATTTTCACTTTCTAATTATAGGTGCTGCTGATATGTCCTCATTGAGTATTACATTCACTCATAACTCATACACAGTAAAGGTGGACTTTTTTAAGAGAAATATACTGAAATTAATATTCCTCATTAAAACCAGGCATAAAAACATGAACTACCTGACATAAATTAACTGCAAACAATGAGTTAACGTCAACGTAGCATCGTGCGTACGGAATTACTTTGCATTATTAACACCAATAACGGAGATAATTTATACATACACTTTTCCAAACGTCATAATATGATGCAAATATAGCTCATGTATTTTTTACGAAATTACTTCCAATACTAAATGCAGAGCACATCTATTATGCAAAAAGTGCTATGTAATTTTAAACAGGGACGTAAAATTATGACATCATGCTATTGACGATTTTAAAACACAGTAAATAAAATGCTGAGGACTCTTTTCAGATAACGTATGAATTTACAATTAGATTAAGAGTAAGTACACTAAGCATATCAAAATGGAATGTGAATTGTTTGTGTAAAATGGCGCTTAGAAATAATATGATTACACAGGATATAATGTTAAATTAGAGGTATTTTATTTGTAATCAAAAGCGTGTAATGTAGATGATCTTAAATTAAACAATGATAAACACAAGTACAGGATAAAATGCAGTTTAAATACGGTGCCAGTTATGTATGTACACACCACAACAAAACTTGTTTTTTAAAAATATTATCTGCTTTATGTGTACGCAGAGCAACGATTCAATACATGAAATGGATTGCAAAGCGGTAATGAGCACACTTTCTAAATAGGAGTTAAGTTACAGTGTATTAATTAAAACCTAAAAAAAAAATATTTTGTGTATCTTATTTGAGTGTTCCAGCCCATAGATCTCTGTTCATTTTTTATTTATCTATATAGATATATTTTAATAAAGGCTCTGTCTACTCTGATAAACCATTGAAAAGTGCTCCTAAGCTATCGAGCTGAAATTAAGCAAATGAGTACTATACTGTCACACATTACTGTAAATACCAAAAATTAGCTCAATGATTGTCACCCCATTCGAGATATTAGCATGAGCATGGAAAAAATAAATAATTTTTAAAACTATAACCATAAAATATGTAAGTAACACTGATTATGGGCATTCTATAAAAAATCAAGAACTAATTCCCTTCACTCAGTCAAAGTTTATTATTATTTCCCCATTTTAGGGGGAATTTTTTAGGTTTAGTTTAAGGTGCCAACTTGATTTTTTATTATATAGTAATGTATGTATTTGAGTTCATTATATATTTCTTTAAGTTCTTTCTACATGGTAGAACACAGGTACAAATGAAAAAATAAAAATAAAAAAGGAAAATCATCGAGCGGGTTCAGATTATTTATATGTTGTACACTCAGCCCTACTAGTTATGAAAGCACTGAGCTATAAAAATAATTCTGTAAGAATAAAAATAATAGTAAGAATAATAATAATAAGAATATATTATCTGTTGTTACATTTATAAATAAATAATATATAATCATATAAACAAAAAATATTAGCTCCGTACACGAAGTCAAAGTTCCCTTTGGGGGGTGTTTTTGAATTTAAGGTTCCAACTTGACTTTTTGCTGTATAGTAACCGGCATATGGTTTGTACTTCTTATACGTCTTTCCACTTTTTTCCAAATACATTCTTTACGAGTGAGTCAATATGAAACTGATATATGCTCTTAACTTGCAATCTTCACTGATTCTTCGGGAAGAATGAATAACTCCAAATAAGTATTTCTATCATCTTCATCGTTTATTTATTTATTTAAGTTTATTTTCGTCAGATATTTTATACTAGCAAACCACCGCGATTAATACACTTATGTGAGAACATATTTTAACTTACTTTACGTACAGCACTGCTGTTTATCATAAAAGAAAGTACATTAAACAACAGTCTCCAAAACTCTCACAATCAAAATAATTGTTCATATTAAAAAATAAAACACGTCGAGGCGCGAGGTTGATTAGAAGAAATATGACAAATGTTATATAGTCTGATTTGGCAGTAAGACATAAAGTAAATACGGAATTATCGGTTCTGTTCAGGCTTTAGAATATTATAACCACTGCAAATGACGAAAACGGTTATTTCTGACAACCCTGAGATTTTTCGTGAATTATTTGACTTTTCTGCAGAACTAGATATAATTATGAACATTAAGTTGTGCATCAGTTTTCAAAGGCACGCTTATAACTGCACAATTATGATATTCTGGAAAGGAAGGAGGTATGTTAGCTGTATGCCGTCAAGAAATTAAAAATCACATTAACGACCGTGCATTTGTTGGCAATTCAGAGCGATGAAATATCTAACAAATATATTTTCGATCATCGTCAAATGGTAATATTAGATAGATATTTTCACAACGGACATACCTAATTTATAAGAGATTCTGGACGGTTTTAGGTTGTAGATAAGTAGGGACTTGTTATTATATTGATCTGACTGACCTTTGCATTTATTGACATTTTCGTTTTCGATTCTGTTTGTGTGTTGCATTATTCCGGAGTTATTTTCTTAATAGATGTAATTTAAATTGATCCTCTTTCTTTTTATAATAAAATTACGAATGAATGTTTCGCTAATGAGTGTTGAGTTAACTTTAACAAAAGATTTAAAAACACGCAATTATTCTTCACATAAGTTTACGTATGAATTTATTAAAATATAAATATATCAGGGGCGGTTCCACGGGGGGGGGGGGGAAATTAGGGAAATTTCCCCTCCCAAATTCCGCAAACTAAAAAAGACTTATGATACAAACATATATGATGTGCTCATTTCAAGGATGAAAATTGACTAAGTTTGTCCCCTCCCCCCCCCAATTTGGCTCTCTGGATCCGCCCCTGAATATATGCACATTGCGTGTGCCTTGCAAACGTCAGTATAGGTATGCTAAATTGACCTACAACCGTTAAAACTTGAGCAAGCATCACATTCACAGTGGGACAAAAACATCTAAAAAAATGGCGAGAAAAGCATCGTTATTAATTAAGTAACTTTTGTATATATACCTCGTTTTACTGAAGTTACTTACGTAAAAAAAGATTATGCGTTTTTTTTTAAATTTTTGATATTCACAAGCTCGAATTTTAACCGCTTTTATAAAAGATGTTTTTTTATCATAATTAATCTTTATTATCCAATATTTTATAAAAATATTTGATAACCTAGACTAGAGAGTTACTCAGTTTTCATATTTATGCTTACCTACTTATTTCATCCAACCTTTTTATCTATGATGTAATCTTTCATTCACCCAGTAAACTAAATTCAAATTTCCCTCAATTATTTTTAGTAACTTCAACACTAAAGCATGAAGTTACCTACGATTTTGTATTACATTAATAATTATTATTTGAATACCTTTAAGTTGAAGTTGCTGAATATAATTGCCGGAATTTGAATTTTGTTTACTGGTATGCTCTTCTTGTTTGTGAAATGATGTGAAAACGGCCACGATTTAATATATGCAAATTTATCCAAGAATGGTTTAAATATAATAACGAAAGAGGCTAGGAACATCCATTTACACCGAAAGCGTTCTTAAGTTAATTAACCGAATCCTTTCACGGCGAAATCAGCTGATTATCAATTGATTAAGTGTGGTGTGATGAAAATGATACCATTTTAATAAACCCCTTGATAGTAAATTAACTCTTATAAAAGAAATTTAAGTAGATTTTTAGGTAAAAAAAAATGTGAAAGATCTTTGTCCAAGGAGTTTTATGCTGTAATATTTGCTTTATGCCCGTATGTAACAGGAACAAATCGACGCCAAGACGATCCTGCAATTTTAGTTTTTATTACTGTCAAATATAATTAACGTGTAATTCCATAACCTTAAAATAATGACGTAAGTTTACAAATATTGTAGCAATTTTGAATTTGTTTTAAAATATATGTGATTCTCACATTTCCTGGTATTTTTAACACACAATTTTCCGCAAAAACATGCATGCCTTGCACAACATTGATTCAACTATAATAGTTCGTAATGGGAAAGAAAATATATTATTAAACATACACCATGCAATTTCTTTTGAATTGAAACGGTTGTCACTAAAATAACATTTCACTTTATTAAATACTAGTTTAAATGGTGGCAGAGTAAACACTTACACAAATCACACAAGACTAACAGAATTATGGAACACATTTTATTTCGTACTTCATCCCAACCTAACCTACAAAATTACTGGAAAATGCATTAGGTGCTTATTGTTACCAACATTTCAATTGTAACTATTTGAACACAATTTATTCAAATAAAATTGCAAATAGGAAAAAATATTTAAATCTGTTGACTGTAGTTTGTAAGAAAACCAAAGAATTCATTGTTATTAACTATAAAATGTACATATTATCTTCATTCTATTCAATATTAAAAAAAAATACCCTTGTCGCACATTTTGTGTCATTTCACCGGTTTTATCTCTTACTTTTAGCACTTACTTATATTAATTTCACTAACAACGGGCAGTAGAAATATGTATTTGGTAATAATTATACCAATTTACAAAACCGAGTGTTATATATTTTCACTTTCTAATTATAGGTGCTGCTGATATGTCCTCATTGAGTATACATTCACTCATAACTCATACACAGTAAAGTGGACTTTTTTTAGAGAAATATACTGAAATTAATTTCCTCATTAAAACCAGGCATAAAACATGAACTACCTGACATAAATTAACTGCAAACAATGAGTTAACGTCAACGTAGCATCGTGCGTACGGAATTACTTGCAATTTAACACCAATAACGGAGATAATTTATACATACACTTTTCCAACCGTCATAAATATGATGCAAAATAAGCTCATGTATTTTTTACGAAATTACTCCAATACTAAATGCAGAGCACATCTATTATGCAAAAAGTGCTATGTAATTTTAAACAGGGACGTAAATTTATGACATCATTGCTATTGACGATTTTAAAAACACAGTAAATAAATGCTGAGGACTCTTTTCAGATAACGTATGAATTTACAATTAGATTAAGAGTAAGTACACTAAGCATATCAAAATGGAATGTGAATTGTTTGTGTAAAATGGCGCTTAGAAATAATATGATTACACAGGATATAATGTTAAATTAGAGGTATTTTATTTGTAATCAAAAGCGTGTATGTAGATATCTTAAATTAAACAATGATAAACACAAGTACAGATAAATGCAGTTTAAATACGGTGCCAGTTATGTATGTACAACCACAACAAAACTTGTTTTTTAAAAATATTATCTGCTTTATGTGTACGCAGAGCAACGATTCAATACATGAAATGGATTGCAAAGCGGTAATGAGCACACTTTCTAAATAGGAGTTAAGTTACAGTGTATTAATTAAAACTAAAAAAAAAATATTTTGTGTATTTATTGAGTGTTCCAGCCCATAGATCTCTGTTCATTTTTTATTTATCTATATAGATATATTTTAATAAAGGCTCTGTCTACTCTGATAAACCATTGAAAAGTGCTCCTAAAGCTATCGAGCTGAAATTAAAGCAAATGAGTACTATACTGTCACACATACTGTAAATACCAAAAATTAGCTCAATAGATGTCACCCCATTCGAGATATTAGCATGAGCATGGAAAAAATCAATATTTTTTTCTCAGGAATTACTCAAGCTATTACGTTCAAAAAAATATGTAAGTAAACACGGATTATGAGCATTCTCTATAAAAAACAAGGACAAATTACGTTCACTCAGCTCAAAATTATCATTATTTTCCCCATTTTAGGGGGAATTTTTTAGGTTTAGTTTAAGGTGCCAACTTGATTTTTTATTATATAGTAATGTATGTATTTGAGTTCATTATATATTTCTTTAAGTTCTTTCTACATGGTAGAACACAGGTACAAATAAAAAAATAAAAATAAAAAAGGAAAATCATCGATTGGGTTCAGGATTATTTATATGTTGTATATTTCAGTTCTACTAGTTATGAAAGCACCGGGGTATAAAATATAATTTTGTAAGAATAAATAGTAATAAGTAATATATTATCTGTTGTTACATTTATAAATAAATAATATTTAGTTCCATACACTAAGTTTTAAGTTCCCTTTTGGGAGTGGTTCTTTGAGTTTAAAGTTCCAACTTGACATTTTCTTGTATAGGAATGCCTGCATTTGGGTTTACTTCTTATACGTCTTTTCCACTTTTTTCCAAATACATTCTTTACGAGTGATGTCATATGAACTGATATATGCTCTTAACTTGCAATCTTCACTGATTCTTCTGGGAAGAATGAATAACTCCAACTAAGTATTTCTATCATCTTCATCGTTTATTTATTTATTTAGGTTTATTTTCGTCCAGATATTTTTACTAGCAAACCACCGCGATTAATACACTTATGTGAGGTCATATTTTACATTCATTACTTTTTACAGTATTACTGTTTATTATACATAGGGAAATTACATTAAGCAACAGTCTCCAAATTATCACAATCAAATAATTGTCATATTAAAACAAATTACACACGTCGAGGCGCGAGGTTGATTAGAAGAAATATGACAAATGTATATATCTATTTGGCAGTAAGAATAAAGTAAAATACGAATATCGGTTCTGTTCAGCTTTAGGAATATTATAACCACTGCAAATGACGAAACGGTTATTTCTGACAACCCTGAGATTTTTCGTGAATTATTTGACTTTTCTGCAGAATTAGATATAATTATGAACATTTAAGTAGTGCAAGTTTTCAAAGGCACGCTTATAACTGTAGAATTATGATATTTTGGAGAGGAAGGAGGTATGTTGGCTGTATGCCGTCAAGAAATTAAAAATCACATTAACGACCGTGCATTTGTTGGCAATTCAGAGCGATGAAATATCTAACAAATATATTTTCGATCACTCGTCAAATGGTAATAATAGATAGAAATTTTCACAAACGGACATACCTAATTTATAAGAGATTCTGGACGGTTTTAAGCGTTGTAGATAAGTCAGGGACTTTGTATATTATATTTGATCTTGACTGACCTTTGCATTTATTGACATTTTCGTTTTCGATTCTGTTTGTGTGTTGCATTATTCCGGAGTTATTTTCTTAATAGATGTAATTTAAATTGATCCTCTTTCTTTTTATAATAAAATTACGAATGAATGTTTCGCTAATGAGTGTTGAGTTAACTTTAACAAAAGATTTAAAAACACGCAATTATTCTTCACATAAGTTTACGTATGAATTTATTAAAATAATAAATATATCAGGGGCGGTTCCACGGGGGGAGGGGGCGGAAATTAGGGAAATTTCCCTCCCAAATTCCGCAAACTAAAAAAGACTTATGATACAAACATATATGATGGCTCATTTCAAGATGAAAAATTGACTAAGTTTTGTCCCTCCCCCCCCCTATTGGCTCTCTGGATTCCGCCCCGAATATATGCACATTGACGTTGCCTGCAAACGTCAGTATAGTATGCCTAAATGACCTACAAACCGTTAAAACTTGACAAGCATCACATTCACAGTGGGACAAAAACATCTAAAAAAATGGCGAGAAAAGCATCGTTATTAATTAAGTAACTTTTGTATATATACCTCGTTTTACTGAAGTTACTTACGTAAAAAAAGATTATGCGTTTTTTTTTAAATTTTTGATATTCACAAGCTCGAATTTTAACCGTTTTTATAAAAGATGTTTTTTTATCATAATTAATCTTTATTATCCAATATTTTATAAAAATATTTGATAACCTAGACTAGAGAGTACTCAGTTTTCATATTTATGCTTACCTACTTATTTCATCCAACCTTTTTATCTATGATGTAATCTTTCATTCACCCAGTAAACTAAATTCAAATTTCCCTCAATTATTTTTAGTAACTTCAACACTAAAGCATGAAGTTACCTACGATTTTGTATTACATTAATAATTATTATTTGAATACCTTTAAGTTGAAGTTGCTGAATATAATTGCCGGAATTTGAATTTTGTTTACTGGTATGCTCTTCTTGTTTGTGAAATGATGTGAAAACGGCCACGATTTAATATATGCAAATTTATCCAAGAATGGTTTAAATATAATAACGAAAGAGGCTAGGAACATCCATTTACACCGAAAGCGTTCTTAAGTTAATTAACCGAATCCTTTCACGGCGAAATCAGCTGATTATCAATTGATTAAGTGTGGTGTGATGAAAATGATACCATTTTAATAAACCCCTTGATAGTAAATTAACTCTTATAAAAGAAATTTAAGGTAGATTTTAGGTAAAAAAAAATGTGAAAGATCTTTGTCCAAGGAGTTTTATGCTGTAATATTTGCTTTATGCCCGTATGTAACAGGAACAAATCGACGCAAGACGATCCTGCAATTTTAGTTTTTATTACTGTCAAATATAATTAACGTTGTAATTCCATAACCTTAAAATAATGACGTAAGTTTACAAATATTGTAGCAATTTTGAATTTGTTTTAAAATATATGTGATTCTCACATTTCCTGGTATTTTTAACACACAATTTTCCGCAAAAACATGCATGCCTTGCACAACATTGATTCAACTATAATAGTTCGTAATGGGAAAGAAAATATATTATTAAATATACACCATGCAATTTCTTTTGAAACTATTGAAACGGTTGTCACTAAAATAACGTTTCACTTTATTAATTACTAGTTTAGTGGTGGTAGAGTAAGCACTTACACAAATCACACAAGACTAACAGAATTATGGAACACATTTTATTTCGTACTTCATCCCAACCTAACCTACAAAATTACTGGAAAATGCATTAGGTGCTTATTGTTACCAACATTTCAATTGTAACTATTTGAACACAATTTATTCAAATAAAATTGCAAATAGGAAAAAATATTTAAATCTGTTGACTGTAGTTTGTAAGAAAACCAAAGAATTCATTGTTATTAACTATAAAATGTACATATTATCTTCATTCTATTCAATATTAAAAAAAAATACCCTTGTCGCACATTTTGTGTCATTTCACCGGTTTTATCTCTTACTTTTAGCACTTACTTATATTAATTTCACTAACAACGGGCAGTAGAAATATGTATTTGGTAATAATTATACCAATTTACAAAACCGAGTGTTATATATTTTCACTTTCTAATTATAGGTGCTGCTGATATGTCCTCATTGAGTATACATTCACTCATAACTCATACACAGTAAAGTGGACTTTTTTTAGAGAATATATTGAAATTAATTTCCTCATTAAAATCAGGCATAAAACATGAGCTACCTGACATAAATTAACTGCAAACAATGAGTTAACGTCAACGTAGCATCGTGCGCACGGAATAACTTGCAATTTAACACCAATAACGGAGATAATTTATACATACACTTTTCTAACCGTCATAAATATGATGCCAAAATAAGCTCATGTATTTTTTTACGCAAATACTCCAATACTAAATGCAGAGCACATCTATTATGCAAAAAGTGCTATGTAATTTTAAACAGGGACGTAAATTTATGACATCATTGCTATTGACGATTTTAAAAACACAGTAAATAAATGCTGAGGACTCTTTTCAGATAACGTATGAATTTACAATTAGATTAAGAGTAAGTACACTAAGCATATCAAAATGGAATGTGAATTGTTTGTGTAAAATGGCGCTTAGAAATAATATGATTACACAGGATATAATGTTAAATTAGAGGTATTTTATTTGTAATCAAAAGCGTGTATGTAGATATCTTAAATTAAACAATGATAAACACAAGTACAGATAAATGCAGTTTAAATACGGTGCCAGTTATGTATGTACAACCACAACAAAACTTGTTTTTTAAAAATATTATCTGCTTTATGTGTACGCAGAGCAACGACTTCAATACATGAAATGGATTGCAAAGCGGTAATGAGCACACTTTCTAAATAGGAGTTAAGTTACAGTGTATTAATTAAAACCTAAAAAAAAAATATTTTGTGTATCTTATTTGAGTGTTCCAGCCCATAGATCTCTGTTCATTTTTTATTTATCTATATAGATATATTTTAATAAAGGCTCTGTCTACTCTGATAAACCATTGAAAAGTGCTCCTAAAGCTATCGAGCTGAAATTAAAGCAAATGAGTACTATACTGTCACACATACTGTAAATACCAAAAATTAGCTCAATAGATGTCACCCCATTCGAGATATTAGCATAAGCAGGGAAAAAAATCAATATTTTTTTCTCAGGAATTACTCAAGCTATTACGTTCAAAAAAATATGTAAGTAAACACGGATTATGAGCATTCTATAAAAAACAAAGAACTAAATTACGTCACTCAGCTCANCCGAAGGCAATACTAAAAGGCTCTACGTCATTTTCATCTCAAAACTTAACCCTCAGAAATTCGCGAAAAACGGTTAGAGAGCCATCCGCTCTTTTTATTCGATTCCCCCCAATCGCGTCTGAGACTACCACAAAAGGCTCTACGTTATTTAATTTTCAAAACTTGACCTCAAAGTATCCGAAACGTTAAATATGGATCGGCTTCGTCATTGATTGCCGTCGGAAGGCGCTCTTAAGTCACCTCCGGACGCCGTAGCGTCGCTTTTAAGTTTCAAACTTACCCCATATCTCGAGAAGGTAGACTAGAAGGACGAGCCGGTCCGTTCGATTCCGCTCGAAAGGCGCTTCTTTTGCTATAACATTTGGTTATCTCGACGTTATCCATTTTCAGCGATTTTGCTCAAATTTTCCATCAAAATTCACTTTTTGCCATACTCCGAAAGGCTTCGCTGCGGACGCGCTTCATATGAATCCTCGTCGAAAACGCGTCGGAGTATAAAATGTTGGGTGCCGCCTTCTGCCCGAAACTGCAATATGTGCCTGATAAAAATAGCCCAAGAAACGCTTTTTCTCCTTCAACATAACTCGGAACGCAGTACTAGGGTTCTGCTTGTCTCAAAAGATCCGGCGCACCAGGAACACTGACGCCTCTAGACCGATCGGCGGTGTTCTCGCAAATTAAGATTTAGGTCGAAATAAGGAAATTTGGATTAACCTTTTGGAATATTGAAACGTTAAGATTCGAGTTCGGTTTTCCGTCGATCCGATAATGTTGTATGGCTTCAGAAGGCTTACGTCGATTCATCTGAAAACTTTAACCTCAAATATCCGGAAACGTTAAATATCGGATCCGCTTTTTTTATTCGATTCGCCGTCGAATCGGTCTGTGATCATAGAAGGCTCTAGCGTTGTTTTAATTTTCAAAACTTTGACCTCAAATATCTGAAACGGTAGAATATCGATCGGCTGTCTCCATCATTCCTTCGAGGCGCTTCTAAGGTCACGGTTGGTCGTTAGTTTCAACTTTAACGATATCTCAGAGGTAAGAGTAAAGAGGGCCGTGCGTTCGATTCCGTCGAAAGGCGCTTCTTTTGCTATAATGTTTGGGTTATTCACGTTAGGATTTTTAGGATTTGCCAATTTTCCTAAATTCAGTTTTTGCCATATTGAAGGATCCGTGCGACGGGCTTTATATAGGTCTCGTCGAAAAAGGTCGACGGTATATATTGTTAGGGGGGCGCTTCTGGGCGAACGGCAGTTTGTGGCTGTAGAATAGGCAAGAAACGGTTTTTTTTTCTTCAACATTCGGAAGGACAGTAGCTAGGGTTTGCTTGTTCAAAGATGGCGAAGGGGGAGTTGACTCCTCTAGATGGGTGGGGTTAGTTGTTGCAATTTGGGATTTTAGGCGAAAATAGGATTTACATTTTACAATTTTTGCGAATTTCGAGAAGGTTGGGATTCGAGTTCCGGTTTCGCGTCATCCCCTAAAATCGCTTCTGATGGCTATCCTAGAAGGCTCTAGCTCGATTTCATCTCAAAACTTTAACCTCAAATATCTCGGAAACGTTAGAGCTATTCGCCCTTTTGTTATTCGATTCCCGGCATGCGGTCTGATGCTAGAAGGTTAGGTTATTTTATTTTCAATTTAAACTTAAATCTCCGAACGTTAGAGATATCGATGGTCTTGTTGTCATTCATTCCTCGTCGAAGGCCTTCTATGGTCATCGCGGTCGTTTTTAAGTTTCAAACTTGAACGCCCATATCTGAGACGGTAAGAGCTAGAGGGACGCGCGCGGTGCGTTCGTTCGTTGAAAAGGGTTTTTTGATTATAATGTTGGTATTCTCGAGTTTGGCATTTTTCGCGATTTTGTCAATTTATAAAATTCACTTTTGCCCATATCTCCGGAACGGGATCCGCTAGCCACGCCTTTCATATATGAATCCTCGTCGAAATACGGCGCGACATAATAATATTTTAGGGTTTGCGCCTTTCTTCGGCCCGATAGCAGGTATTGGCCTAGATTGAAATAGCGCCAAGAAACCGTGTTTTTTCTTCTTCAACATACTCGGAACACATAGCTAGGGTTCTGCTTCTCAAAAGATCCGCGCGACCAGGAAACGTGGACGCCTAGAACGAATCGGCGTAGTCTTTCGCAAATTAAGATTTTAGGACGAAAAATAAGGAAATTAGCGATTTTTACACATTTTTGCGAATATCTCGAGACGGTAGAGATATCGGTTCGGTTTCGCGTCATCTCCGATAAAATGCTTCGATAGGCTATACTAGAAGCTCTAGCGTCGATTTTCATCTTCAAACTTTACTAATATCTGGAAAACGGTTAGAGATAGCGATCGCGTTTTTTTATTCGATTCGCCGCCGCAATCGCGTCTATACTACACGAAAGCTCTAGCGTTATTTTATTCAAACTTTACCTCAAATATCTCGAAACGTTAGAGTATCGGATCTCTTTTATATCATCGATTCCTCGTCGAAGATGCTGTTAAATCACTCGCGAGCCGTGCGCGCTTTTAGTTCAAACTTAAACCCCATATTGAACGTAAGAGCTAGAAGACGAGCGCGGTGCGTTCGATTCCCTCAAAGGCGCTTCTTACCTATAAATTTTGGTTATCTGACGTTTAGGCATTTCAGCGATTTTTCAAATTTCCATCAAATCATTTTTTGCCCATTTCGAACCGGCACCGCAGCGCGCGGCGCTTCAATATGAATCCTCGTCGAAAAAACGCGTCGACAGTATAAATATGTAGGGTTCGCGCCTCTCGCCGAAACGAAATTGTGCCTAGATAAGAAAACGCCAAGAACGCGTTTTTTTTCTCTCTTCAACATAATCCGGAACGACAGTAGCTAGGGGGTTTGGTTGTCTCAAAAATCCCGCGACCAGGTGAACATGGACGTCTAGACGATGGGGGGTAGTTTGTGTAAATTAGTTTTTAGAGATAAGGAAATTTAGATTTTTATTTTTTGGAATATTCGAGAGGTTAGAGATTGGTTCTGTTCGGCGTCGATCCCCGATAAAATGGCTTCCATAGCATACTAAAGTCTAGCGTCGATTTTCATCTCAAACTTTAACCTCAAATATCTCGAAACGTTAAATAGCGATCGCCTTTTTTTTTGATTGCGGCATGCGGGTCTGTGGACTCACGAAGGTTGTTCTTTTTAATTTTCAAATTTAACAAATATTGGGAGGTTAAGTATATCGTGCTTTCATTCGATTCCCTGGAGGCGCTTTAGGTCACCTCGGGTCGTTTTTAAGTTTAAACTTTGAACGCCCATATCTCAGAACTTAATAGCTAGAGGGACGGGCGGTGCCGTATTGTGAAAGAGCTTTTTTACTATATGTTTGGGGTTATTCGATTTAGGCATTACGATTTTTGCTAAATTTTTCATCAAAATTCTGTTTTTTGCCATATCTCGGAACGGAACCGCTAGCGCACGCCTTTCATATATGGATCTCGTCGAAAAACCGTCCGACATTAATATTTATGTTTGGTTGCGCCTTTCGGCCGCAAACGGTATATGTGCCTGGGTAGAAATGGCCCAAGAAACCGTTTTTTTCTCTCTTCAACATAACTCCGAACGGCAGAGCTAGGCTTCGCGGTCTCAAAAGATCCGGCGCGACCAGGGAACATGTTGACGCTATGAACGATCGGGGCGGTAGTTCTCGTAATTGGTTTTAGAGAAAGGGTATTTAGCGATTTTTAACATTTTTGGAATATTCGAGAACGTTTAGGATATCGTTCGGTTTTGGCTTGGTTCGATAAATGGTTCCGATGGCTTACTGAGGTCTAGGTCTATTTTATCTTTCAAATTACCTCAATATTGGAAACGGTTTGT
The DNA here is from genome assembly GCA_004143645.1 of Protaetia brevitarsis. NCBI lineage: Eukaryota > Metazoa > Arthropoda > Insecta > Coleoptera > Scarabaeidae > Protaetia > Protaetia brevitarsis. Next base: position 1,045,968 of record RXPK01000076.1, read on the forward strand.
ACGCATGTTCCTTTTTATTCGATCGCGCGCATGGGTTGATGGATAAGAAGGGTTAGGTTAATTTTATTTTCAAATTTAACTCGTCAATATCTCGGAGGTTAGAGATATGATCGTGGTTTATATATTCTCTCTGTGAAGACGCGTTAAGGTTCGCGGGCCGTAGCGTGTTTTAGTTTACTTTCAGCCATATTCGGACGGAAAGTGAAGGACCGCGGTGCCGTTCATTCGCTCTAAGGGCTCTTTTACCTTAAGTTGTTGGTTATTCGCGTTTGGCATTTTTCAGCATTGCTTAAATTTCCATAAAATTCCGGTTTTTGCCATATTCCGAAACGGCCCGCTAGCGACGCCTTCATATATGAATCCTCGTCGAAATACGCGTCGACAGATATAATATGTTAGGGTTGGGGCGTTTTGGCGCCGAGGTGCGATTTTGCTAATGAATCGCCAAGAACGGTGTTTTTTTCTTCTCTTACCTAACTTCGGAGACATAGCGTGGGTTTCGCTGGTCTCAAAGATCGGCGGACGGGAACCGTGACGTCTGAACGATCGGGGCGTGTTGTTGCAATTAGGATTTTGGAGATAAGGAATTAGGTTTCATTTTTGCGAATTTCCGAGAGGTTAGAGATATCGTTCGGTTTTCGGGTTGATTCGATAAATGCGCTTCGATAGTTATAGGGTTAGCGTCATTCATCTTCACTTTAACTATTTCGAACGTTTAGATAGGGATCGTTTTTTTTTTCGATTCGCCCGATGGCGTTGATACTACAGAAAGGGTTAGGTTATTTTAATTTCAACTTTACCCGTATTTCGAAACGGTTAGGATATGGATCGTGCTTTTATATTCGTTCCTCGTCGGAGACGCGCAAAGTCATCTCGGGACGGTTCGTCGCTTTAGTTTCAACTTAACGCATATTCGAAAGGTAAAGTAGAACAGGGTGCGTTGATTCCGTCAAAGCGCTTTTTTGATCTTATGTTTTGGTTATTCGACTTTAGCCATTTTTGGATTTTGCCAATTTTCTAAAATTAGTTTGCCATATTCGAACTGGATCGCTAGCGCACGGCCTTCATATATAATCCTCTCGAAATACCGTCGACATATATAATATTAGTTTCGGTGCCTTCTTTCTGCCCGAAAGGCAATGTTGCCAGATAGAATGCGCCCAGAAAGGTGTTTTTTTCTTTAACATAATCGGAACGACAGTAGTAGGGTGTTTGTTGGTTATGATCGGGCGACCAGGGAACGTTGACGCTCTAGATGGGGGGGTATTCGTTCCAATTCGGTTTTGGAGAAAAAATGGAATTTAGCGATTTTACACTTTTTTGGAATATTCGAGAACGGTAAATATCAGTCCGTTTTCTGCGTTCGATTCCCCGAAAATGGCTTCGGTGGCTCTCCTAAAGCCTGCGTCGATTTTATCTGAAAACTTACTCAACTATTCGAAAAGGTTAGAGAAGGGATCGGCTTTTTTTTTGATTCGCCGATGCGCGTCTGATGGATAACGAAGGTTAGGTAATTTAATTTCAAAACCTTTACCTCAAATTTTCGAAACGGTTGAGATGGATGTGTTTATTATTGATTCTCGTCGAAGCGTTCTAATGGTTCGGGACGCGTAGCGCGTTTTAGTTTCAACTTTAACCCCATATTGAGAAGGTAAATTAAAGAGAGCCGTGCTTCGATTCCGTCGAAAGGCGCTTCTTTGACTTAATGTTGGGTTGTTGCGTTTGGCCATTTTTCAGGATTGCCAAATTTTCATAAATTAGTTTTTGGCATATTGAACGGATCGTAGCGAGACGGGCTTTCATATGTGATCTCGTCGAAAACGCGTCGCGTATATAATATTTGGGTTCGGGGCTTTGGGGCCGAACGGCAGATATTGTGCCTAGATAGAAATAGCGCAGAACGCTGTTTTTTTTCTTCTCTTAATAATGGAAGCATAGCTAGGGTTTTGTTGGTTCAAAGGATCGGGCCAGGGAACCGTGCGCTTAGACATGGGGGGTAGTTCGTTGCAAATAAATTTTAGACGAAATAAGGAATTTAGCGATTTAACATTTTGAATTTTGAGACGGTAAATATGATTGGTTTTCGCTTCATTCCGATAAATGCTCGATGGCTTATAGCGGTTACGCGATTTTATCTCAATTTTAACCTATATTGGAAGCGGTTAGAGATAGGGGATCGGTTTTTTTTTATGTTTTCGCCGCGAATGCGTTGTTGACTACCGAAGGTCTAGGTTAATTTTAATTTTAAATTTAACTCAATATCTGAACCGTTGAGATATGATCGTGCTTTTTCTTTCATCCTCGTCGGAGGCGTTAAAGGTACTGCGGGCGTGCGTCGCTTTAAGTTTCAATTTAAACGCCCTTATTTCGAGGTAAGTTTAGAGGAGAGCGGGTCGTTGATTGTGAAAGGGCTTCTTTTACTTACAGTTGGGTTATTGACGTTAGGCTTTTCGGTTTTTTCAAATTCCTCAAAATTCTGTTTTTGCCATATCGACGGCACGCTAGCGGGACGCCTTTATATTGGATCCTCGTCGAAACGGTCGACGTATATATTTTTGGGTTCGCCCTTCTGGGCCGAAACGCAGATATGTTCCTGGATAAGAAATAGGCCAAGAAACGCGTGTTTTTTCTTCTCTCAACTAACTCGGAACGGCAGTACTAGGGGTTCGCTTGGTCTCAAGATCCGGCGACCGGCACATTTTGGACCCTCTAAACCGAATCGGGGCGAGTCTTCGTAAATTAAGATTTTAGGTCGGAAAAATAAGAAATTAGCATTTTTAACCATTTTGCAATTTGACAGGTAGAGTTGGGTTCCGGTTTTGGGTTGATTCGATAAATGGTTCGATCATATAGAAGTTAGCGTGATTTTCATCTTCAAAACTTTACCTCAAATATCTCGGAAACTAGAGATACGGATCGCGCTTTTTTTTATCGATTCGCCTCAAGCGCTCTATGGACATAGAAGGCTCTGCGTTGTTTTTAATTTCAAAACTTTGACCTCAATATTCGGAAACGGTTAAGATATCGGCTCGCTTCTGTCATTCGTCCTCGTTGGAAGCGTTCTATGGTCACCTCGCGGTCGTTTTAGTTTCAATTTAAACGCCCATTCCGAGACGGTAAACTAGAGGAGAGCGGTGCGTTCGATTCGCTCAAACGCTTTTTGACCTATAATGTGTGGGTTATCTCACGTTTAGGCATTTTCAGCATTTTGCTCAAATTCATAAATTCATGTTTTGCCATATCCGAACGGCACCCTAGGGCGGGGCTTCATATATGGAATTCGTGAAAACGCGTCGACCGTATATTTTGTTAGGTTGCGGCGTTTGGGGCGAAAGGAATTTTGCTAGTAAAAATGGCCAGAAGCGTGTTTTTCTCTCTCAACTAACTCTGAACACGTAGCTAGGGGCTTCTGGTTGTCTCAACGATCGGCGACAGGGAACGTTGGACGCTTGAGATGGGGCGTGTTCGTCGTATTTAGATTAGGAGAAATAAGGAATTTTTACGATTTTAACATTTTCGAATATCTGATAACGTTGAGATATCGAGTCGGTTTTCGGCTCGATCCCATAAAATGCCTTCGTGGCTATCCTAGAAGCTCTAGCGTCGATTCATCTTGAAAACTTAACCTCAAATATCTCGGAACGGTAAGATATCGGACGCGCTTTTTTTATTGATCGCGCGCAATGCGGTCGATGGATAAGAAGGCCTCTAGCGTATTTTAATTTCAAACTTTACCTAATATTGGAACCGAAGATATGATCGCTTAATATTCGATCTGTCGGAGACGGTCTAGGTTGCGGGCGCGTAGCGTGCTTTAGTTTCAAACTTTAACGCATATCTCGGAAGGTAAGACTAGAAGGCGCGGGTGCGTTCGATTCGCTTAAAAGGCCTTTTTGACCTAACATTGGTTATTTGACGTTTGGGCATTTTCAGCGATTTTTGCTCAATTTTCCTCATTCTTTTTTTCCCAATTCGAACGGCTTCACTGGGGGCTTTTCTATGATTCGTGGAAACGCGTCGACAGTATTAATATGTAGTGTGGGGCTTCTGGGGCCGAACGGAGATGTTGTGTAGATAAGAATAGCCAGAAGCGTGTTTTTTTTCTTTCAACATAATTCGACAGATTGGTGGGTTTGCTTTCTAAGATGGGCAGGGAAAAGTTGACGCCTTAGAACGAATCGGGGGTAGTTGTTGCAATTAGGATTTTAGGACGAAATAGGATTTTCCATTTTTCATTTTTTGGATATCTGAGACGGTAGATATGAGTTCCGTTCTTTATTCCCGATAAAATGGCTTCCATGGCTATCTAGAAGGTTAGCGTGATTTTATTTCACTTTAACTAATATTCGAACGGTTAGAGATAGGGACGGTTTTTTTTTTCGATTCCGCGCATGCGTTGATGATACAGAAGGCTCTATGTTATTTTAATTTTCAAACTTAATTAATATTCGGAAACGGTTAGAGATTGGATCGTGTTTATATATTGCTTCCGGGCGACGCGTCTAATGTCTCGGACCCGTAGGTCGCTTTAAGTTTAAACTTAAAGCCCATATTCGAGAAGGTAGGCTAGAAGAGAGCCGCGTGGTTGATTCGCTCGGAAAGGCGTTCTTTGACATACTGTGGTTTCTGAGTTTTAGGCATTTTCAGGATTTCTCAATTTTCCATCAAATTCATGTTTTTGCCATATCTCCGACGGATCCCAGCGAGACGGCGTTTCCTATATGGATCCTCGTCGAAACGCGTCCGCGTATTATTGTTAGGTGCGCGCCTTCTGGCGGCCCGAAACGGCAGTTTGTGCTAGTGTAGGCAAGAAACGCGTTTTTTTTCTCTCACGTAATCCGGAAGCGTGTGGGGGTTTGCTGTTCAAAGATCGGCGCGAAGGGACACGTGAGCCTCTGAACCAAATCGGGCGATTCTTCGAATATATTTTGACGAAAATAAGAATTTAGCGATTTCCACTTTGCGAATATCGGAGAACGGTTGAGTATGAGTTCCGGTTTTCGGGTCGATTCCCGATAATCGCTTCGATGGTTATATAAATGCTCTAGGCGATTTTATCTTCAAATTTAACCTCACTATCTGAAACGGTTAGAATAGGGATCGCCTTTTTTTATTCATCGCGCCGAATGCGCGTCTGCTTGATAAGAAGGGTCTAGCGTTAATTTTAATTTTCAAACTTTACTAACTATTGGAGGTTAGAGATTGGAGTCTTTATATCATTCATCCTCGTCGGAGACGCGTCAAGGTTATCGGGAGCGTACGGCTTTTAGTTTCAAACTTTAACGCCATTTGAGAACGGTAGAGTAGAGACGAGCGCGTCGTTCCTTCGTCGAAAGGGTTTTTGACCTATACTGTTGTTTATCTGACGTTTGGCATTTTTCAGCGATTTTCAAATTTTCATCAATTCAGGTTTTTGCCCATTTCCGAAGGATCTGCTAGCGGACGGCGTTTCATATTGATCTCGTCGAAAAACGGTCCGACATATATAATTTAGTTGCGCGCCTTCTGGCGGCGAAAGGCAGATATGTTGCTAAGAAATGCGCTAAAACGCGGTTTTTTTCTTCTCTTCAACATAATCGGAAGACATAGCTGGGTTCTCTTGGTCTCAAGATGGCCGCCAGGAAACGTTGGACGTCTAGAAGAACGGGCTAGTTCGTCGCATTTAAGTTTTAGACTAAATAAGGGAATTTGCGATTTACACTTTTGGAATATTCAGAACGTGAATATCGATTCGGTTTTGGCGTCGATTCCCGATAATGCGCTTCGATAGGTATCTAGAGGTTATGCGTGATTTTCATCTCAAATTTAACTAAATATTGAAGTTAGAATGGGATGGCGTTTTTTTTATTCGACTCCGCCCATGGGTGTCTGATGCCTATACGAAGGCTCTAGCTTAATTTAATTTCAACTTTACCTCAAATTCTCGGAACTTAAGATATGATCGTGCTTTATTATTGATTCTCTGGAAGACGGTCTAAGGTACTGCGGCGGTAGGTGCTTTTAGTTTCAATTTAACGCCATATTCGAAACGTAAGCTAGAAGACACGGGTCGTGATTCGTGAAAGGTCTTTTACTATAACATGTTGGTTATTGACGTTTAGGCTTTTCAGGATTTTGTCAAATTTCATAAAATTCATGTTTTGCCATATTCGAAAGGCACGCTAGGGCGGCGCTTCAATATGGATCTGTCGAAAGCGTCGACGTATAAATATGTAGGGTTTCGGCGCCTCTGGGGCCCGAAGGGCAGATATTGTCCTAATAAGAATACGCCAAAAACGCGTGTTTTTTTTTCTTCCACATAACTCCGAACGACGTGCTGGGGGTTTGTTTGTCTCAAAGATCGGCGGCAGGGGAACACGTTGGACGCTTATGAAGAATGGGGCGGTGTTCGTTCGTAATTAAGATTTTAGGACGAAAATAAGAAATTTAGGATTTTTACACATTTTTGCGAATTTCTCTCGAGAACTGTTAGAGATATGAGTTCGGTTTCGGGTTCGATTCCGCTACAATGCGCTTCGATGGCTATACTAGAAGGCTCCTAGCGTCGATTTTCATCTTCAAAACTTAACCTCAATATTCGGAACGTTTAGAGATAGGCATCGCGCTCTTTTTTATTCGATTCGCCGCGCAATGCGCGCTCGATGGACTACACGAAAAGCTCTGGCGTTAATTTAATTTTAAAACTTTAACCTCAATAATCTCGAAACGTTAGAGATATGGATGGTTTTATCTTTATTTCGATTCCTCGTCGGAAGACGCGTCAAAGGTCTGCGGCGTGCCGTAGCGTGCTTTTAAGTTTCAAACTTTAAGGCCTATCTCAGAACGGTAAGAGCTAGAAGGACGAGGCGGTGCGTTCGATTCGTCTAAAAGGCGTTTTTTACTATAATTGTTGGGGTTTATCTCGACGTTTAGGCATTTTTCGCGATTTTTGCACAATTTTCATCAAATTCACGTTTTGCCATATTCCGAACGGCTTCCACTGGGGACGGTTGCTTTATATATGGAATCCTGTCGAAACGCGTCCGACAGTATATAATATGTTAGGGTTGCGGCGCTTCTGGCGGCCCAAACGGCAGATATTGTGCCTAGATAAGAAATAGCGCCAAGAAACGCGTTTTTTTTCTCTTCAACATAATTCGGAGACAGTAGCTAGGGTTTGTTGGTCTCAAAAGCTGCGCGCCAGGGGAACACGTTGGACGCTGTAGAACGAATCGGGGCGTTTCGTTCGCAATTAGGATTTTAGGACGAAAATGAGATTTTGGCGATTTTTACACATTTTTCGAATATTGAGAACGGTTAGAGATATCGGAGTTCGTTTTTCGGCGTTCGATTCCCCGTAAAATGCGCTTCGATAGGCTATACTAGAAGGCTCTAGCGTGATTTTATCTTCAAAACTTTACCTGCAAATTCTCGAAAACGGTTAGAGATAGCGATCGCGCTTTTTTTTATTCGATTCGCCGCGGCAATGCGCGTCTGATGGACTACACGAAAGGCTCTAGCGTTAATTTTAATTTTCAAACTTTAACCTCAAATATCTCGAAACGGTTAGAGAATATGGATCGTGCTTTATATCATTCGATTCCTCGTCGAAGACGCGTCTAAAGGTCACTCGCGGTAGCGTCGCTTTTAAAGTGTTCAAACTTTAAGCGCCCATATTTCCAGTAACGGTAAGTCGAGAGGACGAGGGCTGGTGCGTTCGATTCGCTCGAAAAGGCGCTTCTTTTGACTATACATGGTTTGGGTTATCTCACGTTTAGGCCATTTTTCAGCGATTTTTGCTCAAATTTTCATCAAAATTCACGTTTTTTGCCCATATCTCCGAAACGGCATCCGCTAGCGGAGACGGCGCTTTCATATATGGAATCTCGTCGAAAACGCGTCGACAGTATATAATATGTTAGGGTTGCGGCGCCTCTGGCGGCCGAAACGCAGATTATTGTGGCTAGATAAGAATATGCGCCCAAGAAACGCGTGTTTTTTTCTTCTCTTCAAATAATCCGGAACGACAGTAGCAGGGGGTTCGCTTGGTCTCAAAGATCCGGCGCGACCGGGGAACACGTTGGACGCCTCTAGAACCGAATGGGGCGGTAGGTGTCGTTCGCAATTAAGGATTTTTAGGACGAAAAATAAGGAAATTTACGATTTTTAACATTTTTGCGAATATCTCGAGAGCGGTTAGAGATATGAGTTCCGGTTTTCGGCGTTCGATTCCCGATAAAATGCGCTTCGATAGGCTATACAGAAGGCTCTAGCGTCGATTTTCATCTTCAATACTTTAACTCAAATATCTCGAAAACGGTTAGAGATAGCGGATCGCGCTTTTTTTTTATTCGATTTCGCGCGCAATGCGTCTGATGGACGACAGAAAATGCTCTAGCGTTAATTTTAATTTTCAAATTTTAACCTCAAATATCTCGGAAACGGTTAGAGATATCGGATCGTGCTTTTATATCATTCGATTCTCGTCGGAAGACGCGTCTAAGGTCACTCGCGGACCCGTAGCGTCGCTTTTTAAGTTTCAAACTTTAAAGCCCATATCTCGAGAACGGTAAGAGCTAGAAGGACGAGCGGGTGCCGTTCGATTCCGTGCGAAAGGCGCTTCTTTTACTCTATAACATGTTGGGGGTTATCTCGACGTTTAAGGCCATTTTCAGCGATTTGTTGCTCAATTTTCTATCAAAATTCATGTTTTTTGTCCATTATTCTCGAAACGGCAACGCTAGCGCGACGGGCTTTCATATATGGAATCCTCGTCGAAAATCGGTCCGACATGTTATAATATGTTAGGTTGCGGCGCCTTCTGGGGCCCGAACGGCAAGATTTGTGCCTAGATAAGAATAGCGCCAAGAAACGTGTTTTTTTCTTCTCTTCAACATAACTCCGAACGCAAGTAGCTAGGGGTTCTGCTTGGTCTCAAAGATTCGGCGCGACCAGGGGAACCGTTGGACGCCTATAGAAGAATCGGGGCGTAGTTCGTTTGCAAATTAGGATTTTAGGACGAAAATAAGGAATTTAGCGATTTTTAACATTTTTTGCGAATATCTCGAGAACGGTTAGAGATATCGATTTCGGTTTTCGGCGTTCGATTCCCCGATAAATGCGCCTTCCGATAGGCTATACTAGAAGGCTCTAGCGTCGATTTATCTTCAAACTTTAACCTCAATATCTCGGAAACGGTTAGAGATAGCGGATCGCGCTCTTTTTTATTCGATTCGCCGCCGCAATGCGCGTCTGATGGACTACACAAAAGGCTCTAGCGTTAATTTTAAATTTTCAAAACTTTACCTCAAAATTCTGAAACGGTTAGAGATATCGGATCGTGCTTTATATCATTCGATTCCTCGTGGAAGACGCGTCTAAAGGTCACCTCGCGGACGGCGTAGCGTCGCTTTTAGTTTCAAACTTTAACGCCCTATTCTCGAGAACGGTAAGAGCTAGAAGGACGAGCGCGGTGCCGTTCGATTCGCTCGAAAAGGCGCTTCTTTTTGCCTATAACATGTTGGGGTTATCTCGACGTTTAGGCCATTTTCAGCGATTTTTGCTCATATTTTCCATCAAAATTCATGTTTTTTGCCCATATCTCCGAAACGGCAACCGCTAGCGCGACGGCGCTTTCATATATGGATCTCGTCGAAAAACGCGTCCGACAGTATATTAATAATGTTAGGGTTTGCGGCGCCTTCTGGCGGCCGAACGGCAGATATTGTGCTAGATAAGAATAGCGCCAAGAACGCGTGTTTTTTTTTCTTTCAACATAACTCCGGAACGACAGTAGCTAGGGGGTTCTGCTTGGTCTCAAAAGATCCGGCGCGACCCGGGGAACACGTTGGACGCCTATAACGAATGGGGCGGTATTTCGTTCGCAAATTAAGGATTTTAGGACGGAAAATAAGGAAATTTAGCGATTTTACACATTTTTGCGAATATCTCGAGAACGTTAGAGATATCGAGTTTCGGTTTTCGGCGTTCGATTCCGCGATAAAATGCGCTTCCGAATAGGATATTAGAAGGCTCTAGCGTCGATTTTCATCTTCAAACTTTAACCTCAAATATCTCGGAAACGGTTAGAGATAGCGGATCGCTCTCTTTTTATTCGATTCGCCGCCGCAATGCGCGTCTGATGGACTACACAAAAGGCTCTAGCGTTAATTTTAATTTTCAAAAACTTTAACCTCAATATCTTGGAAACGGTTAGAGATATCGGATCGTGCTTTATTCATTCGATTCTCGTTGGAAGACGCGTCTAAAGTCACCTCGCGGACGCCGTAGCGTCGCTTTTAAGTTTCAAACTTTAAACGCCATATCTCGAGAAGGTAAGAGCTAGAAGGACGAGCGCGTGCCGTTCGATTCCGCTCGAAAGGCGCTTCTTTGACCTATAACATGTTGGGTTATCTCGACGTTTAGGCCATTTTCAGCGATTTTTGCTCAAATTTTCCATCAAAATCATGTTTTTTGCCCATATCCGAAACGGCAACGCTAGCGCGACGGCGCTTTCATATATGGAATCCTCGTCGAAAAACGCGTCCGACAGTATATAATATGTTAGGGTTGCGGCGCCTTCTGCGGCCGAAACGGCAGATATTGTGCTAGATAAGAAATAGCGCCAGAAACGCGTGTTTTTTCTTCTCTTCAACATAACTCGGAACGACAGTAGCTAGGGGGTTCTGCTTGGTCTCAAAAGATCCGGCGCGACCAGGGGAACACGTTGGACGCCTATAGAACCGAATCGGGGCGGTAGTTCGTTCGCAAATTAAGGATTTTAGGACGAAAAATAAGGAAATTTAGCGATTTTTACACATTTTTGCGAATATCTCGAGAACGGTTAGAGATATCGAGTTCCGGTTTTCGGCGTTCGATTCCCCGATAAAATGCGCTTCCGATAGGCTATACTAGAAGGCTCTAGCGTCGATTTTCATCTTCAAAACTTTAACCTCAAATATCTCGAAAACGGTTAGAGATAGCGGATCGCGCTTTTTTTTATTCGATTCGCCGCCGCAATGCGCGTCTGATGGACTACACGAAAAGGCTCTAGTTAATTTTAATTTTCAAAATCTTAACCTCAAATATCTCGGAACGGTAGAGATATCGGATCGTGCTTTATATCTTCGATTCCTCGTTGGAAGACGCGTCTAAAGGTCACTCTGGGACGCCGTAGCCTCGCTTTTAAGTTTCAAACTTTAAACGGCCATATTCGAGAACGGTAAGAGCTAGAAGGACGACGCGGTGCCGTTCGATTCCGCTCGAAAGGCGCTTCTTTTGACTATAACATGTTGGGGTTATCTCGACGTTTAGGCCATTTCAGCGATTTTTGCTCAAATTTTCCATCAAAATTCATGTTTTTTGCCCATATCTCCGAAACGGCAACGCTAGCGCGACGGCGCTTTCATATATGGAATCCTCGTCGAAAAACGCGTTCCGACAGTATATAATATGTTAGGGTTGTGGCGCCTTCTGGCGGCCGAAACGGCAGATATTGTGCTAGATAAGAAATAGCGCCAAGAAACGCGTGTTTTTTTTCTCTTCAACATAACTCCGGAACGACAGTAGCTAGGGGTTCTGCTTGGTCTCAAAAGATCCGGCCGACCAGGGGAACACGTTGGACGCTATAGAACCGAATCGGGGCGGTAGTTCGTTCGTAAATTAAGGATTTAGGACGAAAAATAAGGAATTTAGCGATTTTTACACATTTTTGCGAATATCTCGAGAACGGTTAGAGATATCGAGTTCCGTTTTCGGCGTTCGATTCCCCGATAAAATGCGCTTCCGATAGGCATACTAGAAGCTCTAGCGTCGATTTTCATCTTCAAAACTTTAACCTCAAATATCTCGGAAACGGTTAGAGATAGCGCATCGCGCTCTTTTTATTCGATTCGCGCCGCATGCGCGTCTGATGGACTACACGAAAAGGCTCTAGCGTTAATTTTAATTTTCAAAACTTTAACCTCAATATCTCGGAAACGGTTAGAGATATCGGATCGTGCTTTATATCATTCGATTCCTCGTTGGAAGACGCGTCTAAGGTCACCTCGCGACGCCGTAGCGTCGCTTTTAAGTTTCAACTTTAAACGCCCATATCTCGAGAACGGTAAGACTGAAGGACGAGCGCGGTGCGTTCGATTCGCTCGAAAAGGCGCTTCTTTTGACCTATAACATGTTGGGGTTATCTCGACGTTTAGGCCATTTTCAGCGATTTTTGCTCAAATTTTCCATCAAAATTCATGTTTTTTGCCCATATCTCCGAAACGGCAACCGCTAGCGCGACGGCGCTTTCATATATGGATTCCTCGTCGAAAAACGCGTCCGACAGTATATAATATGTTAGGGTTGCGGCGCTTCTGGCGGCCCGAAACGGCAGATATTGTGCCTAGATAAGAAATAGCGCCAAGAAACGTGTTTTTTTCTTCTCTTCAACATAACTCCGGAACGACAGTAGCTAGGGCTTCTGCTTGGTCTCAAAAATCCGGCGCACCAGGGAACACGTTGGACGCCTATAGAACCGAATCGGGGCGGTAGTTCGTTCGTAAATTAAGGATTTTAGGACGAAAATAAGGAAATTTAGCGATTTTTACATTTTTGCGAATATCTCGAGAACGGTTAGAGATATCGAGTTCCGTTTTCGCGTTCGATTCCCGATAAAATGCGCTTCCGATAGGCTATACTAGAGGCTCTAGCGTCGATTTTCATCTTCAAAACTTTAACCTCAAATATCTCGGAAAGGTTAGAGATAGCGGATGGCGCTTTTTTTTATTCGATTGGCCGCCGCAATGCGCGTCTGATGGACTACACGAAAGGCTCTAGCGTTAATTTAATTTTCAAAACTTTTAACCTCAAATATCTCGAAACGGTTAGAGATATCGGATCGTGCTTTATATCATTCGATTCCTCGTCGGAAGACGCGTCTAAAGGTCACCTCGCGGACGCCCGTAGCGTCGCTTTTAAGTTTCAAACTTTAAACGCCAATATCTGAGAAACGGTAAGAGCTAGAAGGACGAGCGCGGTCCGTTCGATTCCGCTCGAAAAGGCGCTTCTTTTGACCTATAACATGTTGGGGTTATCTCGACGTTTAGGCATTTTTCAGCGATTTTTGCTCAAATTTTCCATCAAATTCACGTTTTTTGGCCATATCTCCGAACGGCAACCGCTACGCGACGCGCTTTCATATATGGAATCCTCGTCGAAAAACGCGTCCGACAGTATATAATATGTTAGGGTTGCGGCGCCTCTGGCGGCCCGAACGGCAGATATTGTGCCTAGATAAGAATAGCGCCCAAAAACGCGTGTTTTTTTCTTCTCTTCAACATAACTCCGGAACGACAGTAGCTAGGGGTTCTGCTTGGTCTCAATAATCCGGCGCGACCAGGGAACACGTTGGTCGCTATAGAACGAATCGGGCGGGTAGTTCGTTCGTAATTAAGGATTTTAGGACGAAAAATAAGGAATTTAGCGATTTTTACACATTTTTGCGAATATCTCGAGAACGTTTGAGATATCGAGTTCCGGTTTTCGGCGTTCGATTCCCCATAAAATGCGCTTCCGATAGGCTATACTAGAAGGCTCTAGCGTCGATTTTCATCTTCAAAACTTTAACCTCAATATCTCGGAACGGTTAGAGATATCGGATCGTGCTTTATTTCATTCGATTCTCGTTGGAAGACGCGTCTAAAGGTCACCTCGGACGCCGTAGCGTCGCTTTTAAGTTCAAACTTTAAACGCCCATATCTCGAGAACGGTAAGAGCTAGAAGGACGACGCGGTGCGTTCGATTCGCTCGAAAAGGCGCTCTTTTGACCTATAACCTGTTGGGGTTATCTCGACGTTTAGGCCATTTTCAGCGATTTTTGCTCAATTTTCCATCAAATTCACGTTTTTTGCCCATATCTCCGAAACGGCTTCCACTAGCGGGACGGCGTTTCATATATGGAATCCTCGTCGAAAAACGCGTCCGACAGTATATAATATGTTAGGGTTGCGGCGCCTTCTGGCGGCCCGAACGGCAGATATGTGCCTAGATAAGAAATAGCGCCAAGAACGCGTGTTTTTTTCTTCTTTCAACATAACTCCGGAACGACAGTAGCTAGGGGGTTCTGCTTGGTCTCAAAAGATCCGGCGCGACCAGGGAACACGTTGGACGCCTCTAAACCGAATCGGGGCGGTAGTTCGTTCGCAAATTAAGGATTTTAGGGACGAAAAATAAGGAAATTTAGCGATTTTTACACATTTTTGCGAATATCTCGAGAACGGTTAGAGATATCGAGTTCGGTTTTCGGCGTTCGATTCCCGATAAAATCGCTTCCGATAGGCTAACTAGAAGGCTCTAGCGTCGATTTTCATCTTCAAACTTTAACTCAAATATCTCGGAACGGTTAGAGATAGCGATGCGCTCTTTTATTCGATTCGCCGCGCAATGCGCGTCTGATGGACTACACAAAAGGCTCTAGCGTTAATTTTAATTTTCAAAACTTTAACCTCAAATATCTCGAAACGGTTAGAGATATCGGATCGTGCTTTATTTCATTCGATTCCTCGTTGGAAGACGCGTCTAAGGTCACCTCGCGACGCCGTAGCGTCGCTTTAAGTTTCAAACTTTAAACGCCATATCTCGAGAACGGTAAGAGCTAGAGGACGAGCGCGGTGCCGTTCGATTCCGCTCGAAAAGCGCTCTTTTGACCTATAACATGTTGGGGTTATCTCGACGTTTAGGCCATTTTTCAGCGATTTTTGCTCAAATTTTCCATCAAAATCACTTTTTTTGCCCATATCTCCGAAACGCATCCGCTAGCGAGACGGGCTTCATATATGGAATCCTCGTCGAAAAACGCGTCCGACATATATATATGTTTAGGGTTGCGGCGCTTCTGGCGGCCGAAAGCAGATATTGTGCCTAGATAAGAAATAGGCCCAAGAAACGCGTGTTTTTTTCTTCTCTTCAACATAACTCCGGAACGACGTAGCTAGGGGCTTCTGCTTGTCTCCAAAAGATCCGCGCGACAGGGAACACGTTGACGCCTTAGAACCAATCGGGCGGTAGTTCGTTCGTAAATTAAGGATTTTAGGACGAAAATAAGGAAATTTAGCGATTTTTACACATTTTTTGCGAATATCTCGAGAAGGTTAGAGATATCGAGTTCCGGTTTTCGGCGTTCGATTCCCGATAAATGCGCTTCCGATAGGCTTATACTAGAAGGCTCTAGCGTCGATTTTCATCTTCAAAACTTTAACCTCAAATATCTCGGAAACGGTTAGAGATAGCGGATGGCGCTTTTTTTTATTCGATTCGCCGCCGCAATGCGCTCTGATGGACTACACGAAAAGGCTCTAGCGTTAATTTTAATTTTCAAAATTTAACCTCAAATATCTCGGAAACGGTTAGAGATATCGGATCGTGCTTTATATCATTCGATTCCTCGTCGGAAGACGCGTCTAAAGTCACCTCGCGACGCGTAGCGTCGCTTTTAAGTTTCAACTTTAACGCCCATATCTCGAGAAGGTAAGAGCTAGAAGGACGAGCGCGGTGCCGTTCGATTCGCTCGAAAGGCGCTTCTTTTGACCTATAAATGTTGTGGTTATCTCGAGCGTTTAGCCATTTTCAGCGATTTTTGCTCAAATTTTCATCAAAATTCATGTTTTTTGCCCATATCTCCGAAACGGCAACCGCTAGCGCGACGGCGCTTTCATATATGGAATCCTCGTCGAAAACGCGTCCGACAGTATATAATATGTTAGGGTTGCGGCGCCTTCTGGCGGCCGAAACGGCAGATATTGTGCCTAGATAAGAATAGCGCCAAGAAACGCGTGTTTTTTTCTTCTCTTCAACATAACTCCGGAACACAGTAGCTAGGGGGTTCTGTTGGTCTCAAATAATCCGGCGCGACCAGGGGAACACTTGGACGCCTATAGAACCGAATCGGGGCGGTAGTTCGTTCGTAAATTAAGGATTTTAGGACGAAAAATAGGAAATTTAGCTTTTTTACACATTTTTGCGATATTCTCGAGAACGGTTAGAGATATCGAGTTCCGGTTTTCGGCGTTCGATTCCCGATAAATGCGCTTCCTAGGCTATACTAGAAGGCTCTAGCGTCGATTTTTCATCTTCAAACTTTTAACCTCAAATATCTCGGAAACGGTTAGAGATATCGGATCGTGCTTTATTTTCATTCGATTCCTCGTTGGAAGACGCGTCTAAAGGTCACCTCGCGGACGCCGTAGCGTCGCTTTTAAGTTTCAAACTTTAAACGCCATATCTCGAGAACGGTAAGAGCTAGAAGGACGAGCGCGGTGCCGTTCGATTCCGCTCGAAAAGGCGCTTCTTTTGACCTATAACCTGTTGGGTTATCTCGACGTTTAGGCCATTTTTCAGCGATTTTTGCTCAAATTTCCATCAAAATTCACGTTTTTGCCCATATCTCCGAAACGGCTTCCACTAGCGGACGGCGCTTTCATATATGGAATCCTCGTCGAAAAACGCGTCCGACAGTATATAATATGTTAGGGTTGCGGCGCCTTCTGGCGGCCGAAACGGCAGTATTGTGCTAGATAAGAAATAGCGCCCAAGAAACGCGTGTTTTTTTTCTTCTCTTCAACATAACTCCGGAACGACAGTAGCTGGGTTTGCTTGTCTCAAAAGATCCGGCGGACCAGGGAACACGTTTGGACGCCTCTAGAACGAATCGGGCGGTAGTTCGTTCGCAAATTAAGGATTTTAGGACGAAAAATAAGGAAATTTAGCGATTTTTACCACATTTTTGCGAATATCTCGAGAACGGTTAGAGATATCGAGTTCCGGTTTTCGGCGTTCGATTCCCGATAAAATGCGCTTCGATAGGCTATACTAGAAGGCTCTAGCGTCGATTTTCATCTTCAAAACTTTAACTCAAATTCTCGGAAACGGTTAGAGATAGCGGATCGCGTCTTTTTTATTCGATTCGCCGCCGCAATGCGCGTCTGATGGACTACACGAAAAGGCTCTAGCGTTAATTTTAATTTTCAAAACTTTAACCTCAAATATCTCGGAAACGGTTAGAGATATCGGATCGTGCTTTATTTCATTCGATTCCTCGTTGGAAGACGCGTCTAAAGTCACCTCGCGGACGCCGTAGCGTCGCTTTTAAGTTTCAAACTTTAAACGCCCATATCTCGAGAACGGTAAGAGCTAGAAGGACGAGCGCGTGCCGTTCGATTCCGCTCGAAAGGCGCTTCTTTTGACCTATAACATGTTGGGGTTATCTCGACGTTTAGGCCATTTTCAGCGATTTTTGCTCAAATTTTCCATCAAAATTCATGTTGTTTTGCCCATATCTCCGAAACGGCAACGCTAGCGCGACGCGCTTTTCATATATGGATCTCGTCGAAAAACGCGTCCGACAGTATATAATATGTTAGGTTTGCGGCGCCTTCTGACGGCCCAAACGGCGATATTGTCCTAGATAAGAAATAGCGCCCCAGAAACGCGTGTTTTTTTTCTTCTCTTCAACATAAACTCCGGAACGACAGTAGCTAGGGGGTTCTGCTTGGTCTCAAAAGATCCGGCGCGACCAGGGGAACACGTTGGACGCCTATAGAACGAATCGGGCGGTAGTTCGTTCGTAAATTAAGGATTTAGGACGAAAATAAGGAATTTAGCGATTTTTACACATTTTTGCGAATATCTCGAGAACGGTTAGAGATATCGAGTTCCGTTTTCGGCGTTCGATTCCCCGATAAAATGCGCTTCCGATAGGTATACAGAAGGCTCTAGCGTCGATTTTCTTCTTCAAAACTTTAACCTCAAAATATCTCGGAAACGTTAGAGATAGCGGATCGCGCTTTTTTTTTTTCGATTCGCCGCGCAATGCGCGTCTGATGGACTACACGAAAAGGCTCTAGCGTTAATTTTAATTTTCAAAACTTTAACCTCAATATCTCGGAAACTTAGAGATATCGGATCGTGCTTTATATCATTCGATTCTCGTCGGAGACGCTCTAAAGGTCACCTCGCGGACGCCGTAGCGTCGCTTTTAAGTTTCAAACTTTAACGCCCGTATTCATAACGACAGGGGAAATCGAAGCGTTAGTTAGCCCGGAAAATAACGATTTGAGGGTAAAAACTAAGGAAATTAACCATATTTAGCAATTTTTGCGGATATCTCGGAACGGTTATAGATACGGAATTCCGATTTTCGACACTGTACATTACTAGTATAGTAGAACTGAACCGTAGAACTGCAAATATGTAGAAATAAAGCAGAAACAAGATCTGTATGCGTTCATATTTAGAAATAAATTGCACTTCAATATTTTTTATGGACATATATGTTTGAAGAGATAACAGGAAACCAACAAATTGCGCAAGATTCGTCTTGCAGTTTCATCAAATACAAGAAATTTCTATTTACTGCGTACATATATAGCTGTTATAGCATTGCTGATTTTAATAGAAAATGACGCACAGATGGAGCGAGATGAAACGATAAAGCATCATAACAAGACAATAACGCGACAATGAACGAACTCGTTCTGCGCGCGTTTTTTATAGAACACGCCATCGTCGCCGTGTTTATCTTCCGCGGCGGCTCGATTCTAGCTAGATGCAGGCGCCTTGCCAGGCCCGTCAAGACAAAATAAACGCGGACAGGCTCGCGCCTTTATAATTCCCGACTTTGGCGGTTTGTCTCCGTCTGGTCTGGCAGAACAGCGCGCTCAGGTTTCTAACGGATCATAAGTGCTATGATCCGTTGAAGCGGTTACAATTCAATTTCTGTTAGCCTATAATGGCGACTACATCAATGGAATTGGCCCAATTGCTTCGGATATTGTGGAAATTATCCGATTACATTAGTAAGATTCCTGCACGAATTTGGGGCAATTTTCCGCCCTTGAAACCGTACAGGTATTTTACTCTTACAATTAGAAGTGATACTTCTAACTATAGGTAATTTTTCGAAGGTTTTTTTTGCATATAACCTGGAATATTCACAGTAAATTGCGAAAATGTGGGTAACTTTCCAAGATATTTTAATGCAGCCTGGAATAATCTCAAGTGAAGTTTCTGAGGCAATGATAATTTCCATTGAAGTTTCACTCTTTTAAAAGTAGAATTACAAGAAAAAATTAAGTATTTCTAACAAAAAGGAAAGTATCATCCATAGAATAGGAGTGTCCTGGTAGAGTTTATTTAATGGAATTAATGCGTAAAAGACAAACAAAAACATTTCTATTTAAGTATATTTAAATGTTGGAAATAATAAGCCACGCTTTATACATATAGTTTCTTTCTCTGTCTGCGTATAATTCACTAAAAAAAATTTCTTACTCTATCAAACATATCTTCCTTTCTTAAGCTAAAACATTACTTACTTTATTATTATTATTACTACTGTAAAAGCCAATTATTTTCATGGATGCAATAACCTTTTTCTTTTCTTGATTTGAAAGACAAAGAGCTTGTTACTCCAACGTCTGGATGAGTTTTTAACAAATAATGTTGAATTAATTCCAACGTGCATGTAAGTTGTTTCGGATATTCCATGTTCAAATTGCAGCAGAGTGCGTTAAAACATTAAAAGAGCACCAAACAGATTTTCTAATATGACTTAATACCACCTAATAATCAGTGTAATAGTTCCAAATAGAAAACAGAACTACGTGTGAACGAACACCAAGTCAGTGCTGCCTACGACTGACTTGAACTAGAACATTCTAAGTTTACGCCTGAATGCCTTGCTTATTTTCTTATTAACTGAAAATTACTATATTTATAACCATAATTTTCCAAATTGTAAGAAATTTAAGGTTTTTCCTGAGAGATATTAATATTTCTCTTAGTAGTATTAAAATGTTAGAGATCTTTTTTCTAAGAAACAGAAATTTTCTCATTAATGTTCACGTAAAATACTTGTATTGTGGAAAAGTAATAGCATTTGGATATTCTCCTTAAGTTTCTATATATTTACCTCATTCAATGCGGAGAACTATGAAAAAAGTGATTACTTTACCAAGAAGAATTACCTGGTTTTTTAGTGTGTGGAAAGTAATATTAATGGCAACTCAGAAACCTGGAGGTAGATTTTATTAAGCAGCGAAATTACCACCGAGTTAATAAATAAATAAAAGAGGTTCCAGGTGGGATCCTTGCGGGACACCTGCAGTAGTAACGATTATTATTGTAACTTGATTTAGTGTTCAACGATCATTTCACGATAATAACTATTTTATGGGTGAAACAAGTTCATCAATTATTAGTAGCAGGATTTTAATGAAACTTACATTTGGTGATTAAATAGCAATAAGAAAATGGGACTTTCACCAGTGGCGTTCGTCCCTATAATTTAAAAGAGGACAATTTTTTTTAGAAAAGTATATTGGGTCATTTTTTAACTGCTAGAGACTGTATAGGAGAGGGGAGGGGGGTTGGTGATGCTAAACAAAATTATGTTATTCCCTAGCAGTTAAAAGACTGTCTACATTTCTAAAAAAGAAGATGGCCCTTTTTTTGAATTATAGCGACGAACGCCACTGCTGGAACGCCCATTTTTTTGTGCCATTTAATAACCTGATGGATAGGTATTCCCGATCAAAGTTCCGTTAAAATCCTGAATCCTGCTAATAATAACATAATAATTTTTTTCTACTACTCAACATGGTTTTTGTAGTAGTAGTAGTCGATACGGGATTATTTCATTCTTTTAATCAAATTTCTACGAATTCAGATCGTGGCATTCTTTACCTAAGACCTTTGATTGTGTCAACTACTCTATTTTTCCTTCATACACTAGAACGATACGAGATTATCTTCAAATCTTATTTCACTGATAGATGCCAAAAAGTACTTTGCCGCAATATTAAGTCTACCCCGTTATTGTGTAACATTAGGGTACCTCAAGGATCGGTGTTAGGACCTACACTTTTTTTTTATTTATATTAACGATTTCAGTCCATCCCTTTCATCATCTTTTAGTTTATTTATTTATGCAGAGGATATCAATCTTGTCCTTTCCATTGTCGACTTAAATGGTGTGGTTGATTTAGCCACTTCAACCTTCTTGTCTATACATCAGTGGGTCTCATTAAACATACTAATCCTTAATGGAAAAGCCAAATGTATTTTATTTAAAAATAGGAATAAATATAACTGAATAGTTTGTTTTTAAACACCACTTTCTCCACATTTGTATCTTCAGCTAATGTTTTAGGAATCACTTTTGATGAACATTTCTGTTGGAAGTCCCACGTTGGTAATGTATGTAATTCTCTTTCTAACATGTGCTATGCATTACTTAACTTACGCAGGTCTTGCAGTATTAATGTCCTAAAAACTTTTTTATTTCCCAATTATATTCTAGAATATTCACCGGGGCAATTCTTCCGATGCTCAACGTATGTTTCTTCGTCAGAAGAAAGCTATTAGAGTAAATTCTGACCTGGGTTGGCATGAATCTTGTCGTTTGGTATTTAAAAAGCAATGAACTTTTAACTGTTTATGATTTGTATATATTGGAAGTTGCTTCTTTTGTTCATAGAAATTTTACACATTTTGATGCCAGCACTAATTATTCGCATGACACTAGATATCAAACACTTTTGCTGCTACCCTCACAGAGTTCCACTTTTTTTCTTCAAAAGAATGTAGGTTTTTTTGGCTGCAAGCTATATAATAAACTTCCAGTTGAAATTAAATCTATTGCAAACTATTCTAGTATTAGATTGCGAGTCAAGACTTATTTGCTAAATCTAAGTTGCTATTCATGTGAAGGATTTATTATTTCCAGATTTTTGTATTACTTTATTCTTTTTTACTGACTTTTTTTCATGTCTTCTGTTATACGAACATGCATCGAAAATAAACTTATAGTATTATTATTATATTATTAGTATGGGGAATCAGCAAAAGTGAAACATATTAGCTTTGTTTGTTTGTGTGCTTGGAGCAGTATCTACTGACGTCTTAAGAGTAACTTGAGAGCGTCCCAGAGTTGGATTTAAAGATGGTACAAACAAACGCGCTCGATTGCAATATAACCTTAATTTTATTATTTTACTATTGTCAGATTGTCACAGCTATTATGAACAGGAAAAGTAAAAATAATTTTTCAAATTAATGAATCTAGACTACAATAAAAATGTATCATATACTAGTATTTATGTACCTACCAAGTGAAGTTTTTAAAATATAACGATCGTTCCTTACATCAAACACATTGGTATCATTATATTATCTATTTTGTGCATATTTGATGCAGTTATAAATTAAATTACATTTACAAATGACAGTTTACACCACGGTGTTAGTCCGAGTAGGTTATGTTGCACAAATTGCTCGTAATTGCTCGGACGCCGGATCGCGAGCAGGAAGAGCAACCTCTTTGTTGCCTCTCTGTTTTTACCTCTGGATTTGCTTGCCCTAAACAAACAAACACGCACAAATCATGCTCTAAAATACAAACAAACGCGTAAAATTCCTCGGATCTGCTTAGATCAGACAAACAAACAAACCTATTGTATAAAACCCAAAAAGTATGGTGAGTTAACACATTTTGACTATACATAATCATCTCTTAAATTTTTATCGTACCTTTCGCGAACACCTGTATATAGCTTCGCAAATATGTGAAGATCTATTTGAATAATATGACGTAAACTATATTTACGAATACAAGCACGTAATGTGATTATGACAGCTGAATTTCTTCTAAAAAGGAATATAAAGTTTAATATTTAACCACAATCGTTTGACTAGCCTTAAGGCGTCAAGGACGTTTTTCTCCAGGAAAGGATGATACATTCTTTGAAATCTTATAAAGCGATGATGTATTATACTCTCGATAAAAACGTGACTAAGTTTATTGCAGAGCATTATCCGATCGATTTACCATAAATTTTTTGTTTTTATATTTATTTATATTGGAATTCAAGTTTTCTCATAATCTTCATAAAAAAGGCTGTAAAAACTCTCTTGATTTTATACACACCATTCTCTTTTTGACTTATCATTCTGTAACACTTTAATTTCGACCTACATCCATAAATACCACCTAATCACTCGTACAAATCGATATCCGTCCAGCCACGACTGGATTCTCTGTGTCTGGTGTCTGAGCAAAGCGCTTTCCGCACGACTGAAATCCTTGCCGCGTTTAATTGATTATAAAACAAAACACAAGCGCATAAGTTACGCTGGCCGATCATAGTAAACAGTTTAGCTTCAAGGATTATTTTCTCTCGCTGTGGTATTCTCACCTTGACGGCAAGTGCGAACTATCCACTTTGTATGCAATATTAGCGATTATTAACACAGCAGGTAAATTGTGTTTATATCTTTTTTTTATGGTGCTGAGATTACAGGAGATTTGAGTATATATACTGCTATAAATGATTAAATGAGAAAATCATGGTGAATAATACCATTGCTGCAATTATTCATGAATTACTTATGATTACGCATTGATTGATAAAGAAAAACGACCTTCATTAACTATTTATTAAAGCACTGCAACAAGACACATTACAGCGAACATAGGGGAATATCACCTTTCTCAACATGGTCGCAGTAAAGCGCAAACATTTTGTGATCATAGAAATTGCCATCATTATTTTAATATACAATATGTCCTGTTGTGGTCCACTAAATCGGACTTTGGCTTATCGGAGTAGAACCTTTACGAACAGCCACAAATATATTTTTAAAAATATCTTTGTCAAATATTTTTCGTGAGAGGTTTTTGAATATATTTTTTATATTTTATTTAAATATACATAAAATATACAATTGAAATATTTACTCAATATTTTAAATCAATTTAAGTTTTGTAAAATATTATTTTTATAAAAATTGAGATTTTCTTATGTAATCATACAAAGCTATTTAATTTGCCAGAATGAACTAAAATTATTTGTATACAGTAATCTATATATATATTCGTTGTTTATAATGTATAACATCGACAACAGAAAGCTATATGAAATTTTCCGAAATAAAAAGACAACGTACCTGGAAGTGTCTACAAGGAAAGAACTTGTTTCTTCACACTCACTATACAAGTTAATAATCAATAATGCCTCAAAAATGTAAATAATATAAATAATTAAAATAAAAAATGAATTCTAAAGTTAGATAAAGCAGAAGTATATATCGTTCTGGATTAAGAATTATATTATTATTAAACTATCATTATAAATAGGTACTTACCATGTATGCATATTTTACCAATTTTATATTATTAGTCCTACGTCCCAAATGTACAAAAGCAAAATTTTTACTTTTGTATATGAAATAAATATATACAGAAATACAAAGTAAAACATTCTTGCATAGTTGAGAAAAATATATTGAGAAATCATTTACAGTAACATATAATTAATGCACATAACATACATATTTGTAAAACGTATTCTTAATATATTTTCTATAATATATTTTATACATATTATGTTAATATAACTACATAATACTCAAGAGAGATTCGATATTTTCTAAATATTTTTAAGATATAAAATAAATATAGTTGGCTACTGGGAATGCTTTCGTCGAAATTGAAAATGAATTACTTTTGGGGAGTCATTCCAGTTGAAGTTTATTGATCGATTTGATTAAAATATATTTATGTATTCTACTGATATTCATCATGGCTCATAAAAATAAAAAAAATATTTATTTTAATTAAGTTAAATTTTTATTTCACTTTACTACGGGATAATAATACGGTAAAAAAATAAAAACTTGTCGGTGCATTAGCATAGAACTGGTTCCTTCAGTAAGTACCAATTTCACTTCACGCACCGGTGCGTAAAATGTAACTTTACACACTCTTTTGGGTGCATGAAGCTGCCTATTATGCAATATGTCTAAAAAAAAAAAGAAATTATTAGACATCTGTTTTCGTGAAATGTTTAAAGTGGTCGTTCTTTTTTTGCCAGTCAATGTATTTCAATCGTTAATCGGATAACATTAAATATAGCTTTAAAACTAACGTTTACTTTAAGTTACATTTGAAGTTTTTACATCACTTTTCCTCCCTACGTCTACGAAAGCGATTTTATCTCCCAAACATCCAAAGCATCCCAAATATTCCCTGCACCTACACATTATAAAAACATAAAGAGCCCTCTGTTTTTTTTACATGATCGCTCGTCCGCAGAGAGATTATCTACTAAAGTCACTCGTTCGAAATAATCTAACAAGCTGTGGTAAAATAAACAGTCGACACATACACACTCATGGAATTCTTGCATCCGAAGTATGTCTATCCCCACCACGCTACCGTACGCACTCTCACACTGGCACATGTCCGTGTGGCGTCAAGTACAAACTCGGGATTATTTTAAAGTGACAGTAGTCTAACAGCGCGTATCGTGTTCATTAGGCGTTGGATGCTTGAACGTTCTCAAGAGATCGCAGTCGCGGCTGTCCGTGTTAATTTGTTATATCGCGAAAATAAACAACATAGTGACTGTTTTTTTTTACGCGAACAGTGTTGTGCTGTAAATGTGAACAGTGCCGATTTTGAAGCTGCTATTATAATTGTCCTGGATGCGATGTTGTTGTTTCTGGTTAAACATCTGAGACAAAACAATCGCTATTCATTCATTTATCACCAGAGGTATGTCGTTAAATATTTCCAATAGGAATTTTCACAGAGGAAACGTAATCCTAGTAACTTTTCATTTCGGAAATCCCTCATACGATTAGGCGGTGGTTTATTATTAGTCATGATGTTAAATAGTTACATTATTTCTGCATGTGTGTATGTGCGTTTATGCGTAGCGGTTACAAAATTCTTTTATGCCACTATTAAAAGTTTTACGAAGGAGATCAAAGACGGATGAAAAAATATATTCGAAAATTCCATCTCTGTATCATAGCGAGTTTTATGTGTACACATCTCATGAGGTTTGATATCTGTTTATTTAATTGATAATGATTCGGATGATTATTTATGTCTATTCTCGTATAAACAATGATAATTTTTAATCTGGGGACCAAGCCAAGTTCAAAGCAATTTTATTCATCTATTTATAATCGACTAAACACGATTTCATTGAGACGACTTCCAATCCCGTATATAATTGGACGGTCAATCACATGAATGGTTAGTCATACATTCACAGTCGACCATCTGTTCGTGTGGGAGCAGGTGATCGGATGCCTTGCCCGTCTTCATCTTGCGTAGGTTTCATTTAAGAAATAGACCGCTCCTAAAAAAAAAAGAAAACATTTGAATATATTTTGATCTAGATACGTTATTTAGGATTTACCCGAAGTAGTGGGAGATCAGCATAACAAATGAAATAATTTTAAAAGAGATATACAAATACGAACAGAGAAAATTTGAAACATGGATTTAGTTGTCAAATATGCTCTGCATGTAAACAACATGAAGAGTGACGTTGCCGATATGCTCAATATTTGTCAGAACCTCATCAAAGAAAAAAAAAAACGCATCTTAGTGTATAATTAAATAAGTGCAAATATTATTGGTGCCTAATAAATGCTGCCATCTATAGAAGGCTAATAAAATGATGTCATAATGAAAAAAAAAAATAAAGGTTATAGTAAGTAATATGCTAAAAAGTTGGAAACGAAATACCCCACCTCGTGATTTCCAATTTCCACAACACTTACGCGTGGGTCAATCAAAATCCCCATGTCATGTTATATTAAGTTTTTCACTGAGCGCGTAAATAATACTCTATAAAGTATGAATTCGCTATACTAATTCATTTATTAGCGTTATTCGTTGAAAACGAATGAATATTCGTTGATTAATCGTCAAAAGATTTGTTGAAATTCGTTGTTTTCAAAAAAAGAAGCAAATATTAACCGTTTTGAGATTAGAATTGTGTTATAATGCAAACCTGGTATTTTTTATTGTTATTTGAAGTTGGTCTATGTTGTAAGGTTATATTGAAATAGGTAAAAGAACAAAGTCCTCTTAATCCATAAACAATTTAATTGGAACTAGTTTCGGCGAATTGTCATCTTCAGCCAGAATCTATATTAATATATAAATAAATATGGTGGAAATAAATAGATAAATATAAGTACTTACAGTCAAAAACTTCTAAGGTCGTATTAAGTAAAGTTATTATTGTAAAACATTTTAAGTGATAGGAACATTATTTATATAAAAAAAAATTAAAAATATGCAACTTGTAGTTTAAAAAGAAAAAAAAAGATATGCTACTCCACACAGGTCAGCAAGCTAATTAGAAAAGTTAAAATAGAAGAAAAGGTTAAATTTATTTAAAAATTTAAATTAGATAAAAAGTTAAGTGTTTAAATAAGAGAAAAGTGGTTTTTCGAAAGTGTATAACTGATTATTTATGTTTTTTGATTTAAACAATTTCTAAAAAATTTAAATACTTTTTTTGCATTTATGAAGAACTAACGCTAAAATCTAATTCCAGTGTAAATTAAATTGTGTAAGGATTAAAAGAGGTTTTTTTTTCCACGAGCAATTTTATAAATGATGAGAATGCAGTTAAGTAAAAATAATTAAAAATGCGATTAATTGAGCAATTGTGAAGCAGGATTGGTTAAAACGTTTAAACATGCAAAAATCTGAAGGTAGTCATCAGAACCGTTTTTAAAATGAGGTGTCAAGTAAAAAGAAAATTAAGGGCCGATAATTATACATGTTAAAACTAATTATAGTTAAATATGAAAAAAAGCACTATTAGTGTAAAAGAAAATCCTAACAGGTTGCCTAAGATATTGAATTTCATTATTTAACATCAACTGATCTAATTCTAGATTGCTAAATGATTAATCAAAACAACGAAAAGGGAATCAAAATTTTTTTAGATGATTCCCTATCAAGATTTTTTTTATTAGAAACCTAAATAAAAATTGTCGAAATTATTAATGGTGTCTTAATTTTAAATTTGCAGATATCAGCCGTTCGCATAACTTTAGATATTAATCTTTTTCGAAAATCACCTTCGTAGTTTATAATTTTGGGATTAGAAAAAATCAAAAACATGACCTGAAATTAGAGAGTTTTGTGAAAAACCCATTTACGGTTGTAACATCGTATTGATGTTGTTGTAAACTTTTTTTTTTAATTGAAAACTGGGCCGAACTGCATAATTATTGAATATCGATCTGTGCTTATAATAAAATATAAAATGAAGGAGAAACAAACAATTGCTTAATTAGTCGTATTTTTTAATTATCAAATGAAGATCGTTTCATTATTATTAAATAAAAATATTTACCAAATAAATTTGCATTCCATACTTAACATTTGAAACTTGTGATTTTTCCAAAATTAGAATTAAATTTCATTAAAGATGGTTATTTATGCCATCCCTCATGATTTTATTATGTAAGTTATAGCTGTATTGCCTAATTGTGTATTAGGTCACTCAAATCGCTTCGAGATTGTAAAATGTTTGGTTAAATTTGTATTATTTTTTATGTAAAAATTAATTTAATTAATTAATATAAAAATATAAAATGAAAAATTACACTAAAAAGTAGGTATATTTTTAATGATGATAATTCATAATAAGTCCTTCATTATTAATACACAAAATTGATGTTCATAATTTATTATTTGATTGGTAATTTATTAATATAATATAATCGTTGTAACTCTAAACTAAATGTTTTTTTTACATATCTAACAATTTCGTTCACAAGTGCACGATTGCTTTTAAATTCAAAGTTATGATAAATTTATACTGCTTACAACTTAAAAATACTTTTATTAAGCAGAAACAGAAGCAATATTACGTACGATCTAAAGTTTATTGATTAAAATTTACTATGAATTTGCTATAGTTTTGAAACCCAGATCATTTCTAAAACTCTCTCTGGATGTTCTCGGATCCGGGAAAACCCGGACGGATGGCAAGCTTGCCTCTATCTAACAGTAACCGATTTCATCATGATTTTTTTTTTTTTTTCACAATTCAGAACGGCAACACAACAACCGTGGTCAGATTTTTTTTAAAACAATTTTCTATATATAGTAAGCACCAAAGATTTCAAAACTTTATCATTTTGTTGTTTTTATGAAAAAAAACATATTCTCAAGAAGACTATTAAAGATGTCGAAACGTTTAACAATACGGTTTCAGTGAGTTCCTAAGTAAATTTTGAAAAACAAGCTGCTATTATAAAGATCATTAGTTGTGTAACTATTTACTTCTTTTAAAATCTTTTATAGAGAATAATAATAGTATTAATTTGTGCATTAAAACACACAAACACACATTACTTTAAATCAAAGAATATATGTATTATCTTCTCTTAAACTTATATGATGATGATTTTACTCACTAGCACAGCTGTCAAAAATCTTTCTAGAAAGTGTTTACATCGAAGATAAGAGATACATTCATATTTCTTAATGATTTAAATCAGAGATACTTCATTAGTAGCTGTTAAGACCATTTGTTTTACATTACATCCTTGGAAAATTAATCATATTTTTAAATCAGAAAATACACCTGTATTTAAACTTTGGAATCAGTGCTAAAGTTATTATTGAGATTGTCTACTGCCTAGTGTGCTTGAAATAAAACCGGAAGTGAATCCAAGTAGATTTAAGGTAAACTTCAACTACTGATTTGTTTGATATAAAGCAGTTTTATTTTTATTTTTGTGTTTTACTAAATTTAAAACTTTTACGAGATTTAAACCAATGATAACTAGAACATGGATTTGTATTACAAATCTTAAATAGAAAAAAATGTATTTAAGATCAAACGATTTACATCATGATTTGGCTAAGGTATTACTCTGCTCACTAGACTAATAATATGCATAGATGTTTAGTTAAATACGTTCAGGATAAACAATGTTTTATCACATTGTGTCGGCTTGGTTAATTTTCGGGTATATGTGGGAGTCAGCTGTTCCACACGTATTATTTCGGAAACAAACCAAAGTAAAGCATGTGGACCAGGTTCAGGCGCACGTAGACGAACTATCGCTTTGAAAAGATTGGTTTAAATCAATAACGATTTTAACGCTACAGTGATAGCACACAAATATAAAACAACTAATAAAGATTGACGTATTTATGGTTGTAGAAAATTTAAAAAAATAATAAAACATTCAAAATAACAAAGCTGACGTCAATTTCCGGTCAACTGGATATTTCGGTTAAAGTATTCCACATTTATAGTTCCAATCGAACAAATAATGGTGCCAAAATCTCAAATATAAGTAAATAGTGGAACATCATAAACTTTTAATGAACCGCTTACGTGGAATATCCTGTACAGGCAAAATATAAACACACGCGGCTAAATCGTCCTTAATTACCTTTAGAAAATCACATATCCATCGCATTTTACCTCTACAGACAGAGAGGCTTGGAGAACTTTCAAACCACGTATGGTTTTGAAGCTCACATTAACGTAAATCGAAAAATCGTCGACGACAGAACGATAAAAAAAGACTTCTCTTCAAAATCAACGATTTTTTTTTATTGGCTGGAACGCTTGAGCTGAAAACCTTGCATTTCGATTGAATGCGCCGTGGTTACGTCAGCTATTGCGAAACCTGGCGGTAAAATACCAGTGCCGCCTGTATGTAATTAACATTACATCCGTATAATCCGCTAATGAGTTTCGCGTCCGTATTCCAAGCACGTTCTGGAGTGGATGCTTTTTGTCTCGCGCTCTGCACTTTTATGTGCAACGCAGTGATCGAACATGGCCGCGACATGAACGACAACGCGCGCCGACTAGTCGCCACTTGAAAGTTATTAACTGGAAGAAAAGGTTTCTGTTATTAATTTCAGTATAGAAAGTCGAGTTCCAAGTGGGGAAATTGTATTGAGCAACCTGTTTGTACATAAAAATTTATGAATTTCATTTAAACAGAACAAATATTAGAAACAATATTTAAGTGTAAATGATATTTTTTCTTTTTTTTTTTTCATTTTGCACTCAGAATTGTCAGAAGATGTGAGTATTGAATAATATGAAAAATATGGCTTACATCGATGATAATGATCAAAGTTTTCAAAAAAAAAAAAAAAAAACTAGCTAATTATTTGTCGAATTTGTAACATTAATGTATACATTAATTTGTTAATTTTTCACTGTAAAAAGCTTGCAACTCTTACATATTTGCCATCCTGCCAGCCTTTCAATACCTAATATCGACATATATTCGGTTAAACGCTCGAATTTACATCTCCTTTTAGCTTAATTGGGAAAGCGCTCATCCGGTAAACGGGAGCATGTAGGTTTGAATCCTTCGTGAGCAGAAAAAAATTTCTTGGAAAAAAATCCTTCTAATTATTACAATTAATAGCAGAAATACATTAATTTGTTAATTTTCATTTATTACTTAAGTTTGTATTGATTTAATAACTATATAGCTTACTCTGCCTAACCAAACCTTCTTTGCTAACCATATTCGCGTGAATTTTCCTCTGCCCAATAGTGAAAGTTATGAAGACTCCATATCTATTAAATAGGCATTCATCACTCCAAAGAATATGTCTCAGAAAACCGTCATCATCGCGAATTCTACTTAAAAACTTTAGCAACCTGATATGGGTGCAGAATATATTCCTTTAATACTGAATGAACAGTTTTGTAGCTTGGGATATTCATTGCAACAGCTTACTGTCTAGTAGTCAAATTGAAGGATCCCCATTTACTAAGTCTAAAAGTTGCCCTTCTACTTCTACAGCGCGTCTTTGTTTTGGTGTTCTAGCATTTCGATGATTTGAGATAAACGAACCTGTTTTCCAAAGGCATTGGTTCAACTTTCTAAGAAGTTTGCTGTAGGATATCTCCGGTTTGGGTGGCGAGTACGATGTTCTGGCATTACTTCGCCCCATTTCCATTACAAGCACCATATAGCATGTGCTATCTAAAAATAATGTTTTGCATCACCTTATTCAATAGCTCTTACCGACATTTAATACTACATTGAAAGTTGAATCGGTCAACTGTAGGAAATTCTTTACCTACGGTTATTGCTTTTTTTCTAAATGTGATGAAGAAAATTTAGTTGAGATAGACATGGGGTTTTGCACGATATTGAAGCGACCCAACTATATTATGAATACATTTAGTAATTATCTGTTCGCCAGAAACATAGGATTGCAAAATGCATCAATATAAATGAAGGAAACATGCTCTAGATTTAATTTAATTTTAATGCATTTATAAGCGAGTACAAATACATAATTTATTTGTATATATTCAGTATTTAAATATAAGTATATACTATATGTAATTGTAAATATATTTCATATTACGCTTCAATAATTTCTTCTTCTTTCTCTTAAGTTTTTAAAAAACAAATAAGAACATAATATCTATTGCTGATGTAGTAAATACAGGCATTAGCACGTGCAGCGTTGAATAACCCGATCCTCTTCGACAGAAAAAGGATCTGTACAGTTGCCCAGTATTATTACTGCTCAATTTCGCAGTTATGCCTGCCAGTTCGGGACACACTAGGTTTAATTGCTTTTCAATACATTACTTTATTTTTAAATACCACATATTAGCAAGGAAAATGTATATATATAGAGAGTCCACGAGGATATAAATAGGAAATTGAATGAATAGGAGATTTGTTGCTTTGTTTGTTTATGGATCGACTCACAAAATATGAGCAAGGATTATCAATTATCAAGATATTTTTGCGTTAAATAATAAAAATCTAAACGACTAACTTAGTTTTCAGAATAATATTTTTATTCGATTCGTTTGTATAGAGACGTTGCCAGACGTGTATTTTTAATTTTTTTTTCTCATTTGCATTACCTTCTTGTTTTGTCCTCTTTAGTAGTAAGACGATTTGAAATATGTAATGTATCTGTCTAGAAAATATATTTATGCACCTATGTACTTTTGCAAACTATTTGTTCTGCTGATAAGGAATAGTTTGGTAAATAAGACAGTAAATAAAAGAAGTAGTACTGTATTTTCGTTCATATAATCCGGGATGATTTTAAATTCCTGGAAGAGGCGTCTTATACACGGTGCGGCTTCTAAAAAATGCAACAGAACGAGCGCTTTACCATATTTTTATTTAAACATGTAAGCCATATGATATGGATTTACACTTTATAAAGAAATTTGAAGCTTATGCGAGTGTATGTTATAAATAAAAGAAATCTGTTAATAAATGAAAATGAGAAAAACGCATATATGTAATAATTTGTATTAGTAACAACTAACATTAAGTAATTTATTTATATGTAATAAATCAAAGGAAGTACTTATCTGAATTTAAGATCCATTTCTTACATCTTTCTACGTCACGAATTGGAAAACTACGTTTTTAATAATCCAGGTGTATTATGGATTTTTCACAATTTATATATGCACACTTACTATTCGACATTGCAATAAATCAATAATTAATATCAATTATAAAAGGTTCCGATCGTTTACATATGTAATTAAGGTATTAACTAACGAAAAAAGAAACTTCATTATAATCAAACCATGGGTTTATGTTAATTTTTTTTTCTGGATACTGTAAAAAAAGCATGCGTCTTTCGTAAAATCTACAACTCATCTTAGAACAGAACGGCTTATTTTTATATGAACACCTGTGGATGATTCATTGCTTTTTATTTACAAATAACCGCTCTGTTTATATATTTATGAGAATAAAATCTCCTATTTTAGCAATTCTTTTCCTGCATTATAAATACGATAGTCAATTATTTTGTTTTCATTTTTCATATTTAGTATTATGAATTACGTTTTAGTTTAAATAAATATTATTTTTTATTTTATTAGGCTTGGTTAATTAATCCATTTACCACTATTAAAAACTTTAAGTTGATCTAAAATATAAAAAAAAAACAAAGCAACAAAGGCTTGGTCAATATATCTGATGTGACTATTAAGCGGGTTCCACCGTATATGTTAGTATGTATTTATGAACAAGGATGTTTATTTAGAATATTTTAAAATACAAAAAAAAATAGTTATTTTATTTTTGTTAGAACCTTACAAACGTTCATTGTGTTGAAGCCGCCTTCGAATAGATATATTTTCTATTACAGTTGAAGGCGGTACTTCCCCGGCATATTATCGTTTCTTTTCACTTAAAATCCTGGGTTGTTTATACGCTTAAAAGTAGCATTATATTGCTTAAATTAATGTCTTCCATTTTAGTGTGACGCTTGCCACGTTGAAGCTCATTTTGTTACATAAATTTTTTTTAAAAAAAAAATTATTTATTCAGACATCTAGCTTGGCGAGGAACAAACCTAGCGATACTACCGCTTGAGCTTCTTGACCAGACCGCTCCGATACTCTCGTCAAAAATTTATTTTCTATTCAACAAAAATAAAAATTGATAACACCCTTTTGTCCTATTGGATCCCTTTAACAAAGTGCAGATTTAAAAACGACTACCAATTTATAATAATAATAATTATAATTTTTCCATTTCAGGACTTGTAGTTTATCCGAAAATCTATAACCGAAGACTACATATTTTATAACAATCCTTTAGTTGCAAAAAATATTAGAAATAAATGCTTTACTAAAACATTTTTTTATGTATATCGATAATAAATTGATAAAAAACCAATCTATTGTGTAGGAACGTTTCATTGTTGCGTGTTCAGTAGAGGCGGAGATAATAAATGAAATACAATAGGAATCTAATTTACTAAAAACGAATATTTACTAATTCACTTACATAGAATTAAGCGTTGGATACACCAGATGGAGATTGGGCAGTTATGATTAATTTATTTAAACGTAGCGTTTTAAATCCTTACGTTCGGATAAAGATAATGCAAGGCTTTATGCCGATAACAGATATCAATAAATATAAAATCTAAAACGAAAGAACCATTTTCTCCTCACTTAGAACCCTGACGAGATGAATCTCGCAACTCTAAAACACCCGCTGTCTATGTGTGTGACATATGAGAATGAAGATGGAGTGACACATCTTAATGCGATTCCTTTCAGTGCATAAAACATGGCATGGCGACGCAAATAACATTGAAAACAATATAATAGTAGGTATATTCTATATACATCCTTGCCGGTTTTAATTTTCAAGCATTAAGTAACCATCAGATTTAAGATTACAGAGCTCCATTTAGCAAACGCGAACTGTATATAGCAAAGTTTGACGTAAGTGCAAATTATTCCATTATGTGACTTATTTGGCGACTGGAACACCTATGTTTGAACAGAAAATTGGGGTCATTGTGCAAAGGAACAGCCTTGTGTATTAAGTAAAAATTATTTTACCGACGGCTTTATATTATACATGGTTGACGTATTATAAGGATGATGGTTTTCAATGACGAGGGAGAGATATTTGAACGTTCGAGCAAACTATTCTAATGTTTAAAAATTTAAAACGTTGATTGTGATCGTGACATCGACAATTAAAACGATTTTGAAGTAATATCTATTTTCAATTATTAGTAAATGGTATTGTTTAAACGGCCATTGTTTCCGCTGTTTTGATCTCTGTACTATATTAGCTTTGTTTCAAACGAATACCAGAGTGCCAAAGGAGTCGTAATTGGGTCCATTACTATTTCTAGTTTACATAAACTGCTTGTTGTTATCACTTTCGCGGTCTGAATCTACTACCAAACAAACTTAGTTGCTGCATAATTTTTGATCGAATCTGTAACGTCTTGTGAAGTAAAGTTTATGGTGCCTCCCGATGTTTTGTAGCGTTCAACGTCGTTTATAATGAGCTGCGAGACTCCTTTTTTTATAAATTTAATCTAGGCAGTTTAGTTTTTTTCTTTTATGCGTTGTACCCTTGTAATGCAGGTAATAATTGGTATATAATATATACCAATACAGATCTTTGCCCGGATAATCAATGTTTTATTCAGAATTCTTTATATGACATCTCTTAATTGACAGACGACATAATAATTCTCAAAACAAAATTATCAACAAAATATCTGCGTAGGGTGAGTTCACTTACTAGATAACGAAATTATGAACATTAAATTGTCAACATTAACTCTGACATATAAAAACGTCAAAAAGACGACTTACAATTTTAGTTTCTAAAACCTTGGTGTAGAAACGCCATAACAATATATTATTGGACATTATGAAATAAGAATGAACAAATAAGCAAAAAATTCATAATTATAATACCATAGACTAATTATAAAGTCAACTGTCACTATTTAATCATTATCTATTTTTCTCCGTGTAGGTAAAATTTTCTATCACTTCATGACTATCGTTAACTTATTAACCACAAAAATAACGTCACTTTTCCCTTGAATTCACCAAATACGTAATCGTGTAGACATTTATCTCTTACTTCTTATCAGCAATGTTGTCTCGTGAGAAAGAATAACACGCATATAGAAAAAAGTGACAGGATCATTTCTAATAATCATGTCCGGTTTCCGCAATCTTGAAATAAAGGATATACCTATGACTGTATGTACGGTAATAAAAGTAATAGCGGTTTTATTGTTCTAATTACATTCATTGGAATGGAGAAATAGGAATAACTCTTATTTCCAATTACTAAGTTTGCGTAAACCATAAAGTCTTAACGTCAGCAATAATGCTGATTAATCAATTAAGTTGGAAAAACTGAATTGCAAATTAATATTTGTCTAAGTTGAAAAATAGTTCATGATGGATGTCTCATTAATTAGTCAATAGGCTAAAAAAGGGTTGGGACTATCTTATTTTAATCTGTCACACGAATCACATACACTACCGACTTTTGAAGTTAGGACAACTAGTATCATTTTAAAAATCAATATTTCTGATTATTTAATACTTTTAACGTTATTATAAAAATTTCTGCAATAAAGTAAGCATAACAACAAAGTACTTAAGGCGGAAATCATCATTAGAATAAGCTTATTAAAAAGAATATTTAATTCAACCTAATAGCAGGTTATAACGATATTTAAAGAAACGCCGACAAGCATGTTTACAATAGAGGAGTGGGTCGACAGGGTCGTAGAATTTCACGTGGGTGTCTCCTAAAGGTCTCCCCCTATAGCAGGGAATAATTCATATCGTACTTGTTGTGAATTATTCTATTATTAAACCAGTTGCGATACGGTTGTTTAATTGCGGTGTTTGTGAAAATAGTATTTAAAAAATGCCGAAATGAAATCCGATAAGTGTAGAGAAGAGATCAGCTATTGTCACATTATACGAGGAAGGACAGTCTGTGCATGCGATAGCAGAAAAACTAAGAGTGACAAAGTCGACAGTCCATTACACTATTCGTCGCTACCGAGGCACCGGAACATTCGAACACCGAAATCGCCCAAATCCGTCACGGATAACAATCCTCGCGGAAGATCGACATCTTAAGTGTTGATGCATGATAACGACCCTAAACACACGGCACGGATCTACAAAGATTATCTCGCGTCTCGAGTAGAGGATAATATTTTGGAAATCATACTCTGGCCTCCGCAGAGTCCCGGATTTGAACCCCATCGAATTACTGTGGGATGAGCTGGACAGGCGTGTAAGGAAAGTCTGCCCAACTTCAGAAAAGCACCTGTGGCGACTTCTCCAAGCTGAATGGAACAATATATTTCCCAGGAAATACTGACGAAATTAACAGAGCGCATGCCACGAGTGGTCCAGGTCGTATTGAAAACCAGAGGATTCTTCGACGAGAAGAAAGTATATGCCAAAGCCTTGTACCACTATACAAAAATAAATTACTTAGAGAAGTCCTTCTCGAGTTAAAATATTTAAGAACAAAGTCTTCAAGGAATTAGCATATATATATTTGTAGCAGGAGTCTGACGAGATAACATAACATTCTTTATGGAAATTTGTGGAATGTGTTAATTACAACATTAACACATTCCACAAATTCGTAATACAAACAGACACTATATTTACAATTTAACATATTTAGATATTTAAAATGCTTTCAACGCTTAGCAGCGTGCACTATTCTGGCCAACTTTTGATGAACAAAATTTACGATGCGCCATTTAATTACATATCTCACCACTAACAGCATGATTTAATCAATAAGAAAAATTAATTAAATGTATCACCGTATATAGATGTAACTAATGTGTTTCTTTAACCTTTCTTCACATTTAAGATGCTATTCTACCTGCACATATACCAAAATTCATTCAACAACTAAATTAACAATTGTAGGTACTACATCCGCTTATCGGTTGAGTATACACAAATACACATTAGTAAGTTGTTCAAACATACAAATGCATTAGCAGATAAGTGCGTCGTAAATGTCGTATCTTCCGTGGTTCATACAATAATATAACTCCTCGCCTTCCGTGTTCAACAATTAGGATTTTTATCAAGAGAAAATACCGCCCTGTTGTAAAAAAAAGCCTTGTTTTACTAATCTAGAAACCTCAACGATAATTATGGCAAGCTTAGTAAAGATAATATGAAGAAGTCACACACTTTTAAGTATAATATTCATTTAGGTTTATTCTAAATGACATTGTAACCTGCAATCTTACAACACAACTAACAAAGAGATGAATGATAAACCCTGTGTATTTTATACTGTACTGCAAAGTGTTTGAATAAAGTGAGTAGCAATTTTATTTTTATTGAAAAACATACTTGTATACATTTATTATTATTTTTCTCAAAAACTGTTTGTCCCTTACAAAAGTTTAAAATCTGAAGAAGAAGAAGAAGAAGAATATGAATTATTACAAACATGTTTATCTAAGCAAGTCAATTATGGATGAGGTTAAGCTCATACAGCGAACACATACGAAAAGATGATTCACTTTTACGTCAACGTTTAAAACAATGTCTAGTCTCTGTAAATCGAAGTGTTTTCAGAATCTCAACGACTGTTTCAACAAAAAATACTTTAAAATTTGGAGTTTATGATCCTATTTCTTGAGCCAACACGAAAAATATGCTTTTTCATTTCTCCCTACCCAAATTATCAAATAAAAAGATGTCAATCTTTATTAATCTTTTAAACAAAATAAAATTGAAAATCTAATATTTGAAAATTTATATACGTTTCAGATAATCTAAATCTATAAAGTCCCTTACATATTAACAGTTTTGCTGTAACTAGCAATACTTTAATTAACAAAAATGATTCGTAAGTAACCTTTGTTTACAAACTTTTTGAGAAACCTTGCTTATAAAATATATCACATTATAAGTTATATTAGAAAAGAAATATGTATATATCAGTTTCTTTTCTTTATTCCTAGACTTGTTTACATATATCTCAATATAGAGTTTGTATTGTTTCGTGAGAAAATGGCAATATTTCAAGGACATTTCTAGGAAACCGAACAAAACAAGAGAAGATTATATGTTTTGAAGTTGACTTAGATGTCGATTTTTTTTCTCTGGGGTCACCTTTAATCACTAGCTTATACGACTGCATTGAAAATATTGATGAACTGAGAAATCGTTTTTTTTTTTTTTTCTTGTAGCACTTGAGACATTTCGAAACACTTCCGATATTCTCAAACGCACCCACCAATATGCAATAGAGGATAGAAGCTTACATTGCAATTGAAAGCGATCATTTCTAACAA
The DNA here is from genome assembly GCA_004143645.1 of Protaetia brevitarsis. NCBI lineage: Eukaryota > Metazoa > Arthropoda > Insecta > Coleoptera > Scarabaeidae > Protaetia > Protaetia brevitarsis. The sequence goes on from RXPK01000076.1 coordinate 1,085,428, forward strand.
TTTCTATAAGATAATTTTGTTGAATTAGTACATTTAATTGAATGAACTTTTAATTTACTATTAAGCGTCCTGTAATTTCAAAACTAAATTGTTTGAGACATTCTTTCGTATGAACTTTTTTGATAATAATAACCCTAGAAATCAGCCAATGAGATTTTTCGCATATATTCAGAATCACCCTGTATATGTGCTGAATTATCACTTGGAACAGCGCTATGAAAGTAATGAACGTTTTACAATAAATAACACTTAAAAAAGAAAACATAACATCTCTAAAACAAGTAAAATTCAGACTTGAACATATAATCATATTTTGCGCAATTTGGCTAACCGGGCATGTCCTTAAAACATTTTCATTTCTTCTCGAAACATCCTATATGTAATACGATTACCAAAATCCGCTAATACAACTATGTGAATATGTATTAGGTACCCCTAATTTCCTCGGATATGTAATATAGGTAATTAAAATATCAATAAAACTACAAAGTAGATGTACCAAACACTATATTTTATTAAAATATTCAATATTTTATTGGTCCTCCAGCTGCTTTTATTACCGATTTTATACGTTTCGCCATATTACTTATTAATTTCCGGCATAAATCACCGGAAAGTGAATTCTAATTGTCGATGATTTGTTGGCGAAGCTGCTCTTTTGACCCAACAATGATGTTTTGCGATGTTTTTCTTCAGAATGCACCATAAATTTTCTATCGGCGATAAATCAGGATACTGTGCCGGCCAGTCCAACACTCGCACCCCATTTTCCGTAAGCCATTGCATTGTCGCCCTTGCACGATGGCAAGGAGCGTTATCTTGTTGATAAAAATATTCAACATTGTCATCCTCAAATAATCTTAGTATGGATGGCTCCAGCACCTCCTCTAGCATCTCAGTGTAACGGCTGCTATTCATCCGCCCTTCGCAAAGAAAGATTTCGCCAACACCTGATGCCGACATGCATCCCCATACCATAATGCTACCACCACCGTATTTTACTGTTGGTACAATGCATTGTGGTAAATATTCTTCTCCGGGCCTTCGTCGTACAAATTGTGCCCCAGAACGTCCGAAAAGCTGCAATAAAAGAAGAAAAAACAACAAACGTAATTAAATAAGACGTTTATAAAATTACGTTATGGAAATTGCGTTTGATGTAATAAGCAACTGTATAAGAAGACAGAAGAAGCATACCTCGATGTTAGATTCATCAGAAAAGATTACACGTGACCATTCTTCCTCCGTCCAATCCGCGTACTTCCTGGCCCATTCCAAACGTTTTTTTCGATGCCTTGTAGTCAAGTACGGCTTCTTTCGGGCTATGCGTCCATGTAAATTATTTGCCTATTTGGGGTCAGAGAAACCCCATGTAGCGTCCACAGCTCACTACTTAACTCTTTCGACAATTTTCGTCGGTCTTGTAAAGCCATTCGTTCTAAAAGGCGATCTGTTCTTGCCGTGGTTCGTCGTTTTCTTCCGGATTTAGGTCTATTTTTGTAACCTCCGGTATCTTTATACCGTTTAAGAGTAGTCTGAACCGCACATCGCGAACACTTCATTTTTTTTGAAATTGCACTTTGTGTCATACCTTGTGTACTAAGTAAAGCAATTTGGCCGCTTCTGCCATGTTAGTTCGCGTTTCTTAGGCATAATTACAAAACGTTATCAAATCGATCTACTACTGCAACTTAGCTAGATGTAATCTAGCGAAAAATGGCGATTAATGGCGTTTTACTTCAATGCCTCTAAGAACTAATAGTCAAAATATAATGTTTGCTCTGCAAATGAATCACTATTTTATTGCTGTCATAAATTTCGTTACACATTTATTATAATCCCTTTCGCGTACATCCATTTCTATAACTTACTCAAAATACGCATCAATTTTATGATACCGGGTTTTCTTTGAAGTGCCTAATACATATTCACATAACTGTATAAGATTATTATTATTAACCAGGTAACAGAATGACGATTAATTGACGTCAATTTCACGTAATAGACGATATTGACATCTATTAACGTCGTTCTAGGTCACTCTGCCACCTGGGTGTATTCTATGGTGTATGTAGCTTTTAATTATAATATTCACTTTATACTTCAATTAAAACAATTTTCTTTCGTTTTTCTCAGCGGCATATTGAAAATTCCACCCCAGTCGTTGGCCGGATCCGGACCCGTAGCACAAACCCTCCTTAAAAGCACGAAGCTCGCCAAGAGAGCGCGGTCGTTCAAGGACGACGTGCTCGAAAAGATCTCGCAGATGCGCAGCCCCACCAACCAGGGCGTCAGGTCGCAGAGTCCGAAGGGCGGTAGGACAATCAAGGAGGTCAATGTCGCCGACCGCGCCATGTACAACAAGGGACCTGTAGAGGAACTGGACCATCAATACAAGCAGGTAGATATCATTGTCTTATCCGCCGTTGTTCAAGTGTTATCTTACATCGTGTTTATTTCCAGCTGTCGATAGCTTTGAAACATTTTCGCGATGTCGTCTCCAAGAAAAAGCTGGAGATGCTACCGGGAAACGGTACCATAGTCTTGGACACGATATGGACCATCAATCTGATAGTGCAGAGGTCTATAGTGTCACCTGAGAGTACGAAGATGGTTAAAGCAGCTACGCAGAGGATGTATCAGAGAGTGGCCAAGCTTATCAAGCTGTGTGATGACGCCCTAATCGACGATCAATCCTCCGCTTTGAATGAACAAAATGTGGAAGAAGTCCTTAGAGCTCTAGATGATGCTGTGAAGGTATTTCGTTTAGCGCAAACAAACGTAAAAGGTATTTCATTTGCGCCTATTACTTTCAGATCCTAATAAAAGAAGTGGAGTGCAAAATAACGTCTCAGCCTAATCTGACGTACATGACGACTCCTAGACCGTCACACGGTTCTACCAACTCTGTGATTATGCCTGCTCAAAGAAATTCTGTTACTGATATACCCTTTAACACCAAGAATTGCAGAAGTTGGAGCAGTCTGCAGCTACAACTAGAATAGTGCGGAATAGCCACAGCACCGAGTCCATACTGAGAGATTCCAGCCCACCTCCAAAACCACCATTACCGCATGGGTAAGTCACCAATCAATTGGAAAACTACCGCATAATCAATTACTTTCATATCTACAGGATATACAGAAAGGAATCGGATAGTTTTATAACACACCACCTTTACCGCCCAAGAAAAAGAATTTAGAGAATAATTACAGGGCCTTTAATTCGGATAATTCCATATTTGGATCGAGTCTAGAAAGGTATTTATGAAAAATCGTTAGAGAAAAATATTGGTAAATTGTTTAAATTTTAATAGGATGTCGTTGAGATCCAGATCTCCTGAGGATTCTAGTTCTTTGCTGTCTCACACTGGAAGCTTGGATTCCGTGCTAAACCATTCCAGAGAAGACGAAGAAGAACTCAACGCATTGATGGATCATAGCGTAGATAATGAAACAGTATTAGAAAGCGATCTATCAGACATAACGTGTAAGTTAATTGCGTTTCTAATTAATTCGAAGAAATGGTTTCAATTTTTTTCCTAATTTCATTCAGCAGCCAACGGCTTAAATCATCCCTGGCAGGATGATGACTCTTTCTTAAATTCCACACATCATAATCTCAGTTTACTTTTGCACCAAGCCAACGATTTCCATCACAATCGCCTGTCCAACACAGATTCCGGCTTCATGTCCGTTCAATCGCTGCGGAGTTCCAGCTATTCGAAGAGGAGTTCGCAGCAGAGCACGGTCAGTTCGCAATGGAGCTCGCAGCAGTGTTATAGTTCCGCAAAACAGACAACCAGTTCGTCAGTCACCGAGATGAATTCGGACGCTGTTACCCAAAGTGAAAGGAGCTTTCTGGAGAATCAAATCACGGCAATGATGAACATGAGAACTATAACGTCGCAAAAGACTTTCTTGTCATCGTCGGATTACTCTTGCGATTCAAGCCATACAAGTATCGCCGTAGCTGACGATGTTGACAAGTCAATCAGTCAGGATAGTTCAATACCGCCTGCTATACCGCAGAAAACCAGACGGAAACAAGAAAGACAGCCATCTCCCTACGATAATGTACCTGAATCCACTTTAGGTGAGTGGTTTTGGGGAGAAATTTAACATTTTCTAAAATATTACTCTTATACTTCGGTGATTAGGTGGCGAAGTTTTAGTTTCGTGCCAAATGCATCAATCCCATCACAGTTTGACCAGCAGTTCGAGCGTCGTCACAACCAGTGATGACAGCAATCGGCCCCCACCTCTGCCACCGAAAAGAAGACATGGTAAGTTCTACAGATCCTCCTTAAACTTATACCTAAGGAGATTCCCTTGTCTTGTGTTGCACACATATAATTGTGATGGGAGTCGACGTTTTTAACTTTGTACTCTTTCTAGTGTTCCAATCAGTGGCTTACTCGGGTAAGCGATTAGTTTTCATTGTGTATGATGTCTCTCCTAACTGATTTTGTGTCCGATAAGTTTTGATTTTGTTATAATTCGATTTTTCGCTATTTCGTTCACGGCGTTTGCGCAACAGAGCCAATTTTCAGTGTTTTTGTTTGTTACATATTCTAGCAGGAAATTCTGATATGTTTTTGCTGTTCCATTTTTGTTTTTGTTTTTTTTTTTGATTTTGTAGTAAAGTGGATTTATTTAAATATGTTATTTCTTACCATTTTTATGGGTTGGAGTGAATTTTGAGAGGTCGTGTATGCAGCAGTGTTGGCAAAATTGAATTAATGTCACTTTTTGGCAAATAAAATTTTGAATTTTTATGGTATTTGTGTGAAGGATGAGAAGAGAGAGAGAAGTGTTAGTGTGAAAAAATATCCATGTAAACCAAAACTAAATGTAAGAAACTCGTGGATAACGAAAATACAAGAAAACATTTACTTTTTCATGCTTCAGTACAACATTCTCTGTTACATTTTATACAGGGTTCGATAAAAGCGATATATAATATACAGGATGTTCGTTAAAGATATTTTGATGTCGAGGGAGCTGATATATGACTTCATTATGATTAAAAAAAAGTCCACTTACACTTTTAACTTTTTCTCGGTGGCAATATTTCATTACAGAGCTGATTTATCAACGTGTTGCTTACACTGTTCTTGGGATTATGAATTTCTGGCAAAATGGTGTTATCAAAAGTGACAGTTCATGTTGGCTCGTGATATTAGATAATACGAATTGCTTGATTAATTTTACTGTAACTTTTAAGGAAACGTCAAAATCATATATATAGATAGTTTTTCAATTATAATGACATTCTCAATAATTTCATCTCTATATCTTCTTTCTGTTAGCGACGTATTTCATATCAAAACCAATTCTGTACGACAATTAAATTGTGTGTCACCCCAAAAGCCGTTACAGACTCCTTACTCCTTTTGTCGAATTCTCGAATGCTACATTGCACAAATCGCTCACCTGATGTTCGTATGACACGTACACGACTATAATTCCCGTTTAGGTGGAATTTTAAACTCGTACGAAAATAAAAAACACAGTTCCACTGCCCCTCGTCTCAACCTTGATTATTTTGATAAAAGTTTCCGCGATTTCTGTGTGTAGCTCTGAAAATGAGACCGGTTGCTGATTTTCTAGCAGCCAAATTGACTTCTTTCAGTCGTCTTCTTACTGTTTTCATAGAAATTTCTTTTCCCCTGGCTAATCGAACATTATTTTGCTACGAACTGCAAGCAGAGAATGTCTCGCTATTTTTAATTGTTTTTTGGCACACTATTTGAATTGTGTTCAATAAACGTCAATTTATGACAGGTGAAAACGCTCTTAAAAATAACTTAAATGTTACAGATCAAGTTTATTTGGTGGTCTCTTAATTTTGTCCAGGAGTGTATTACACTGACGCATTACTTTTGTCGAACCCTGTATAACACAGGTATCGCATAATTGTAAATGTGAAAATCCTTTAAAACCCAATAAAATTGTTTGTTAAGTTCAGATGACACGATGATTGATGACTTTTTGAATTTTTAAGTTATATGTACCTACTTTTGTTGTGTAATTTTATGTTAAGACATGCTTTTACACTTTTACGTTACTTTTCTTATAGCTGATTAAGATTATTTAGTTCTTTTTTCCACGACCATATGCGAAAGTGAATTTCCGTACTATCAAGTAGCTACTACAAAAGTACAATATCGCACACCTGCGTTAATTGTAACAAACGTGTTTGTTGTGATAACGCTAAATCTACTTAGTTTACTGGAAAAGTTGTCATTTTTAATAGCTGTTAAAACAATACTGCAAGACACAAACAAATATATTAATGAAAAATTGCTAAGAATGTATAGTTGTGGGAAAAATAACGTTAATTCGTCGGAAAGTGGCTAACGCACTCGTGGGTTTCTTCAGCTAGTGCGTTATTAGTCGCTTTCGTATTCGTTTATTTTATGTACTTTTAACCATGTTTCCCAATATAATTCCAAATGATTTTACAGTTATGGCATACATGGAAAAGTCGGGCAACTGTTCGCATTCCAACGACAGCGAATTCATGAGGCATTCGGTACACATACAAGGCCACTGGACCCAGTCACCCAAACCCGGCCTGCCGACCACCCAATCGTGTTCCTTCTCCCACACATCTTCGCAAAGTTCTAGTCGTACGTCGCAGACACAGGTCCAGAACCTTACCATTCCGTACTCGCCGGGCGATTCCGCGTAAGCCCCTAACGACTTCAAAATTACGCTAAATATTCACACTCTTGTCCAACCAGCCGCCATCACCTCTGCGATCGCACCAACTCAATTATCGACACCGGTCAGCAGCGCGGGCACCCCGCCGGCATTACCTCCTAAGCGATCTAAATCCACATCGTCCAAAGCCTCGCCGCCACCTACGCCCAAGAGTGTCGCCACTGTCGAATCTAAATCGCCGATGAAGTCCTTACCTGACCTGTTGGAACATACGGCAAATAAGACGGTGGAGGAAGCGCCACCTAGTGGAGATGGCGGTTGTGAAGTTGATCTCATGGAAAAAACGGAGGTGGAGAAATACCTCGTGTATAAGACCCCTGAGGATGATGGTCCGGATATTAGAGGAGGTTGTATCGATGCGTTAATCATCAAAGCGACGAAAGCTACAAAGAATGGCGGTAAGTTCGGTTAAGAAAAAAAAAGGTTAGAAAGTACAGTCAATTCCGCTTAATTGGGCCAGCGGTTATTCGGATCAGTCGCTTATTTGGGCCGAATATTAAAGACCAGAATTCAAACTATGACGTTTAACAGTACATCGGAGATTTGGGACAATATTTTGCTTAATCGGGACAAAAAATTTGTTAAGATGCCAAGAAAACATTTAACATTACCAAAGTAAAATTGCCGTACTGAGTAAAATTAAAAATCAGGCCCGTCACATAAGTCAACGTAAATTCAACAAGCAAAATCAACTGCGTAAGAATGTACAGTGGGTCGCTTTTTTAATGTCATGCCCTACGGAGCAGATATCAAAACTTTTTCCCAAAGATCGTATGTCACGTTAAGATAGGTTCGAAGTTTCGGTATCGTATAGGTAGTATTGTTTTTATTCAAATTAAACATTACGAGAAACTGACAATATTTCCTATTCGGGTAATAAAGCGACACACTCAACAATTTTCTTCACTTTTTATGCAAAAAAAACTCAAATTTTGAACAATGGATATTTACAATTAGATCATTTTTAAATACATTATTGATATAAGAAATCCGTAAAATCTGTTATTATAAAAATAGAGGGTACATCATTTCCTATTGAAAAAAGACAGAAATTAATCTTTTATTTCAAGAAAATACAGTGAAAATAATTACGGTAGCTGTAAATATAACATAAATAAACATTCAGAAATGACACAATCAAGCAATTAATATCGTCAACTTATCCTCCTGTATGTATCTCTCCGATGAGAAAACACGAAAATTGCTACTTTTCTTGACGATTTTAGTACAGATGACATATACATTGCCGATGAAACCGGTTTCTATTACCGTGCCACACAAGGTGTGTGGCACGGTAATAGAATGTTTATGTTATAAACACATTAAATTGTGTTTTTACAAAAAAGGCAATGGACCGCATTACATTCTTATGTTGGGCAAATATGTCAAGTACTGGCAAACGCAAAGTGCTAAACCTCGATGTTTTAAGCGATTTTGAATACAAAGTTTTTGAATTTGAAATTTTGTTGTTTTTAAATGTAAAGGAGTGCAATTATTTTTTTATTGCTTATGCTTAAATGTTCATTTATATTCTTAGTATGCATTTTTTATTTAATGTAAAATTAAACTTAGGAAAAGACACTTTTTGTAGAACTTCGTTTAATTGGGACACCCACTTAATTGGGCCAAAATGTTCTAGTCTCAATGCGTTCCGATTAAACGGAATTGACTGTACTAATATTGGGTAAAGTATAGCAAACTAATTCACAAGACGTCATACGATTAGATTCACGTGACAGGGAACCACATTTTAAAACGTAAAAAAAAACACATCACCACCCTCTAGTTACAAAACGAAATTGTAATTTACTGTTTAGGCTTACACCAAATAAATTTTAAAAAAAATCTTGGATCAAATTTTTCTTACAAATTCTTTTCACATTTTTCTATAGAGGAAAAGGAAGGGGGTACGTAAGATTAATAGAGCACCTCTGTTTTTTAAACAACTTTTACGTAAATTAGCATTATTTAATTTCATAATTCTTACTATTTTATATTTAGGTATTTAGATTTTTCAAAATTTTTGGATATACATAATAAATTATAATATGTAGGACCTTCTTTCAATATTCTCTATGTTTTGTATATATTGATGCGGGCTGTCCATCGAACTAGGTCATTAGATTTTTACTTCTATTAAGAATTTGATTATAAACTGTTACAGTACTTATAAGCGACTGCAATTTATTTAAGAAAAATATTTTCATTTTTATGACACTTCCATATACAACTAAGTTCAACTAAAAACGATGCTAAACAAAAGAAAAGAAACGCTACGTTGCAAAGAATGAACTTATTAAAGATAAAAAAACGATTCCAAAACTCTAATTGAAATGTAAAATTCGAAGAACAATTAAGCTACCAACCTAGCTCAACTACACGTCGGTAGGATGACTCTAGTAGTAATTGTAAGTACGAAAATTCTATTAGAATTTCGAAGTGTTGTAATGAGCAAGTGCGGTGGGACATCCTGTAAATGTAAAGCATGATGCATGTAAATATTAAGGTTTTATAAAATCGAATTGCTGTGAAATATATTCTTTAATTTTTTTTGTAGTTTTCGCTTATCAAGAAGCTTTTTTAACGACATACCGTACGTTCATAACACCATACGAATTGATTACTAAATTGATAAGGCGATTCAACCATTTTTATTCGCAACCGGATAAGAACCCAAAGAAGCCTTCGCCTTAATCATCAGGGTAGTCAGTGACTTTACGTAAGTCAAAGAGGCATCCGTAAAGCGACACAAAATCGAATTTCACAATTTCTTTCAGACCCTCGGATTTGGACAGTCCCACACAACAAATGCTAATGGATTTCGTGCAACAGCTTATATCATACGGTGAGATCACTTTGGCGAAAGCATTGAGGGTAAAACATTTGGAAAGGCACAACGCGAAAGTGTTGAGTATACGAGGACCAGTCGATTTTCAATCGGTGAAAAATCCGTCTACGTACAATCTGCTGGATTTCAAATCCGAACATATTGCCGAACAAATGACATTCTTAGACGCGGAATTGTTTATGAAAATCGAAATACCAGAGGTGTTGATTTGGGCGCAGGAGCAGAACGAGGAAAGGTCGCCTAATCTAACGAGATTTACGGAGCACTTCAACAAAATGTCATACTGGTGAGTTGGATCAATACCCAGGTAGCAGAGTAGCGTAAAATGACGTTTAATGGACGTAGATGTTACGTCTATTACGTCATATTGACGTCTATTAAACGTCACTCTGCTACATGGGTATATTGCAAGTATTATCGATATAAATTGTTTTTTTTTTTGCGACAGGGCAAGAACGAAAATATTACTAACAGACGCTAAGGATAGAGAAAAGTATTTCTTAAAACTCATCAAGATCATGAAGCATCTGAGGAAAATCAACAACTTCAACTCGTACTTGGCCTTGTTATCTGCATTAGACTCCGCCCCCATTCGCAGATTGGAATGGCAGAAGCACGTGCAGGAGGGTTTGAAGGAATACTGTGCTCTTATTGATAGTTCGTCCAGTTTTAGGGCTTATAGGCAAGCTCTAGCGGAAACACAACCACCTTGTATACCATACATGTAAGTCTCACCTCAAGTCAACTATCGTGGCTCGTTGATTGGTATGCCTTTAAATCGCTAAGATTTTTACGCATGCAAACGGTATTGGAGTTGTTTTAAACCAGTAAAGATATTTAGTAGCAAGTTTTGGGCAAGATAGGGCAAGCAAATATTTTTTTACAACACTTAAATATACTTGTGTTTTGTCAACTCTTAGATAATCTGGTTAAAACCCACGCTCATAAGGCGAATAAACATTAGGTAGATTATAGGTATATGATTATAGAATAGATATTATTAATTTGTAATCCATTTAACTTGTTGCCTGAGGATGCTCTTATGGTAGAGCGAAACATGTCGCAAAAAAAATATTTTATAAACACACAGATTGGATTCAAACAATATTTTATTCTCATCTTTATAGATTTCAAATTTATTACAAAAAAAAATAAATATCCCTTTAGCCGGGTATAAATTTATAGTTGACTAATTTTGTATGACATATACTTCGTATAATTTATGTTTTAACCTACGTCATCGACTTTTGTCCATAACAATGGAATTACATTTAAACAACTCCATTTTACAAATAGGCAGTATTATTAATTTGTATTAATAGAGTGCTTCTTGTGAAATCGTTGGTTTTTGATGACTCGCGTACTATTCTTGACAGTGTATTTTTTTATTAAAATTGCGTTTTTTTTTTGTGTTGACTTATTTTATATAATTTATACAATAACAAACTGATTTACCACAAGAAGTAGGTACGGAAATGACTTAATTGTTTAGGTATTTTTCAACATAGCCGACCATGGTAATGCCGTTTTAACATTCGTGATTCCCATGAGTTGAACTTTAGAGCTGATTCTGATTAAAATATTTTTGTATACATCGTTTCATATAGTTAATAATAAATTTTATTTATGTTACAGTGGTTTAGTCCTACAGGATTTGACATTCGTGCATATTGGTAACAGCAATCTCTTACCAAGCGGGCTTATTAACTTCTCCAAGAGATGGCAGCAGTATAACATCGTCGAAAATATGAAGAGGTTTAAGAAATGGTAAGTAACTTTCCATAAGGACAGATAGCAGTTTCAGTCCTTGCTCCGGTAGTAATATTTTTTCTTTAATTGTATTTAATATTTATTTAATCTTTTCAGTGCATATTCCTTCAAGAGAAACGACAAAATCATCGACTTTTTCCAAAATTTCGATGATTATATCACGGAGGACGAAATGTGGGCCCGTTCTGAGAGCATAAAGCCAAGGGGGACCAAGAAGCCAGCGCAGTAATATCATTAATGGGCCCACACTTCCTTGTCCGCCCTCTCTCAAATCGTCATCACATCATAGAGCAATATTATCGTTGAAGAGGTGTCCGTTAGTGCAATTTATTTAAATTTATACCTTTTGGTCTCATCGTTAGATGCATAAGGTCAAATATTAGCTCATGTGACGAAGCAGATAATTACATAGCTGTATTGGCTTACGTTTTTAGGATGCACTTAGTAGTATAAGTATAAAATAATAAATATAATACTATTTAGAGAAATCAAGAACCAGTGCAACGAACTTTTGCAACTGATAACTGTTTGTCTTTTGTTGTGATATTTTCTTTTGTGTATACACGTGTCTATATTTTTAAGAGGCATCGTACGGATATTCTAAATCATAAGTTTACATTAATTTTATTAAATCTTTATATTAAACAAAAATAATAAATTAAGAAACAACACGCTTTTTATAATGAGAAGAAAATACAAGTATTTATTAATTTCAAATTGAAAAACTATTTTTTAAAATGAGTTTTAAGAAAAGAATATTAAAAAAAAAATATATGACTGATGTTTTCAACGAGTTTCATGTGACTATTTATTGCATACTTCCGGGAAACGGGATTTGCAAGTGCCCGCTATTGAATAACTTGAACGTTCCCTGTATAAACACTGACATGTCCACGTGTGTGAGAGTATCTGATAGAGTTAATTATTTAAGCAAAATATGGGAAATTTTTAGGGGAAAAAAAGTTACTAAAATAGAAGGCCTAACTAAATATAAGCTGTATTTAAGGGATAAACAAAAAAAATCAACCTTAGGCGAATATTAGCTAAATAAATGTTTACGTCGAGTGTCCAAGTAAAGCTTATAAGATTATTCACGTTATATATCACTTGTCTTCGGGAACATCACGATATCGTCTGTGAGTAGTAAAGTAGTTTTCGTGAACTCTTAAGTTACCAGATTAACGTTAAGGAATCGGTATGTAATAACAACACTTGTCGCACTAATAATATAATGTATGCCTAGATCTAATACTTTAATTACCTACAAATGATGTTGTGGTAAAATTATTTCACTATTAGGCTATTCTTTCTCCACGCTCCTAAGCTAAATGATTAAGGTTGCCCCACGAAGACCTTTGGATACATTCCGAATGCACATGACATGAGAGGAAGCGCGGATGTAGCCTTGGATTCCGTCCTAGTAATAGGAATCCTTTACAGTACTTCTGTAAATTAACCACTTAAAAAGTGTAGAGTATGGTGTATCTACCCTAATACGAAGTATTATTAACGGAATTACGATAGATTGGTGGGTTGAGTGGCCGGTCTCGTAATCCACAAGTTGTGAGTTCATGCCTGAATGTATCATTTTTTTTTCCTTTTTTTTTGATTAATTATTTTAAAATTAAGATTTTTCAAGAATATTAATTATAATGGAAATGCAAAAAAAAAATAATTTACGTAATTTTATTTTAATGAAAAATTTTGTAATTGATCGTAAGTGTCAACTCGTCGCCATTACCGTTTTTTTTTTTTTGGAGCATGATTTTGGATTCCATATGATCAGTTGACAGACTTGTCAATACTTGAACATTCACGAATACAATTTAAAACTTTTGTATAAATTATTCCAAAATTAATTTATTCGTGTGTTTTTCTATTCCGTTTAAAATATTCATATCCTTTTTTGATATTTTATTAGTTAAGTAAGTATAACTTAGCGTTTTCTTGATCAATTTTTGTTGTCATTGAGGATGTCATCTGGTATTCGTTTCTCCGTCAAAAATTGAAAAAATATTTATTATGACTTCACTGGTTTACATTTCTTTAGATACCCAAATGTTGAAGATATGTAAGAACTTCGCTCACATACAAGCTCCTTAGAAGCTTTAATAAATATTGTTCAAGACAATCTAGAGCTATGTAGGTATTTCCTGCTAACCGCACTGACATAAACCAGCAGAATCTACAAAGTTATAGAATTTGCAGTGTTCATTTCCAAGATCGCATGTTTACAAATGGCTTGCAAAATCGTCTTTTGCTATTTGCAATACCTTCAAATTCATTCGGGAGAATCAATGTTCTTCCAAAACCACTTTAAATATAATTATCTTTATAATTAACACATTAAATTGTGTAATCTAATAACAACATACAGAATGAACGCATTCGTCTGGAAAGCTAGTGTAAT